>QOVD01001718.1:444-25894 GCA_003521225.1 Tuber microsphaerosporum | reverse complement strand
GGTGTCACTATTGTGCAAGCTTAAATATTCTAGCTGTAGACAAGGTAGATTTTCGGGTGTGGTTGTGGTATTTGGATATAGAGTGCTTACAATGCAGTACAGTATGGAATTGGCTGGCTGGCTGGCTGGTAGGTGTATATCGGGGGATTCCGAAGAGGCCTAGGCACTGTGTAAATTTATGGGACAGGTATGATACTGTGTGTAGATGAAAGGAAAGGGTGGTGGAGTGGGGGGAAGTGCATGGCGTTTTTGATTGGTTTAGCCTGGACTAGACTTTTGGGTGGGTGGTGGTGCTTTGGAGATGGGGTAGTGTATAGGTACAGGAAGTGCGGTACTACTTAGGCATACCGGTAAGGCGTCTAGACATACCAGAGTGGACTTTGGGTGGTGCTAGATGTGGGAGAGGGGATACTGTATAGACGTTAAGGGCGCGGTGCAGTTGGTGGGGACGTTTGTTGTACTAATAGCATATGCTACCGTACGGTATGGATCTACCGTACTTGTAGTATATTATGTTCCTGTGCGGAGCAGAGATCCGAAAGTTAGGCAGATCATAGTCCTGTGAAAGCCTCGACAAGCATAACTTTTTTATTCCGTTTTATACATACCACTGGTAGCCAATCTAGCTATGATATAGCACGCTAACTTACTTCACCCCCTTTTCTCCAATATGCCCACAATGACACTGGCACCTTTATTCCCCGCCTCCTCTGCCGCCTTGCGCAGTTTCTTCATATTGAGGGCTTCTATCAGTTCCTGCCTCGCTGGGAATCCCTCAGCTTCTAGTAACGCTACTACAACGAACGACCCCGCGCCTGTCGCCCAGGCATCGATGTGAGGGCGGATCTGCTCCCACAGGAGGGAGTGGAAATTTAGTGGGGGGGTGATTGCTGTTTATGGAGGCCTTGTACTTAGCCTGATTTCTTCTTCTCTCTGCCCGTCCTTTCTTATCCTGCGGAGAAGTGTGGATGCGGGGGGGGGGTTGATTTTGCCTACCTATTACTTTATTCTCTTTGGAAGAGTAGTGCCCGCCCGTGACTAGTGTCTTGTACATCCGCCCGACCGCAGCTGTGTTTACGATGTGTGGGGCGTCGCCGTCATCGGCAGTCTTTGGGTCTCCGGCAGCAGCAAGGGCGAGGGCTTGTAGGGCGGAGGATTTATCGCCTAATTTTTTAATTTTTTTCGGCTTGGTTAGCCGGTCGTCGGTTATTTGCTTACTTTTCCTGGGAAAAAGCTTGTTTGATCTTGCGCGTTCGGAGATTCGTACCCATTGGGACGGGTGAGGCGGATAGATGGGTGATCATACCTGCGCTACTGAGTGAGACCTCCGTGATGAATTGGCACCCGAAAGAGTCTCCGATTAGCTCATCTGCGTGCTCAGCGATGCATTGCAGGAATGGCTGGGAGAAGTGAGCTCGAAGTTCGCTCTGGCGAGTCGCTGGGTCCTTCTTGCTGAATTTTCGTGAGGCATTTAGTCAGCTCTTGATTTTTTTTCTTTCCTGAGTTTCTCCTTTCCTCCGAGAGACATAGATGTCATGGGCCTTATTATTGTGTTCCGCATCACCGGCACACTATACTAGTAGTGGAGTAAAAGGTGAAGAAAAAAAAAAAGGTCTCGGGAGGAAATCGTACCTAGTAGACTCGCGGAGTTTGTCCACCTCTTCCAAAACTGCGAGTGCTGGCCGAGGCACCGCTCTCGGGTGACGCTCTGAAAATGGGTACAGGAGTGGTGTGCGCCCATACTTGTCACATGCAAGCTCTTGCAGCTGCTTCTGGAACTCTGGGAGTAGAGTCTTTGCTATCAGGACTGTGTCATCGACTGTCTCGAAGATTGACAGGAGTACGAGATAACCGTACTCGTTCCTTGCCAGTGAGATTGCCTCTGGCTTTAGGGCTTTGATCATTACTTTCCGATCCTGGGTTTTATCTTCATTAGCATATACAATATTGTGGGGATGACTATATGTGTGTGCGATTGTCTACTTTTTGTTATCTAGATGGGGTTATATATCACTCACTTTTGCGGTTCCCAGGGCCATGCATCTAATAACCACTTGGGATCCGTCTTTGGTAAAGGCAATATCTGCGGCATGCTCCTTGACAAGCTCTATGAATTCTGTTGCTTCAGTTGTTCCTGGCCGGAGGTTCAACATGTATTCTAGCATGGCCTTATGTAGGATAGTGAAGATGGTAGCGCCCTTCTTAATAACACCGTTAATCTGGTCGAAAAGACTCTTCATTATAACGGTCCGCTTTTCCGGTGACTTTTCCAAGAGCTCCTTCAAAGAAAGCTTGTCGCTCGCATCCTATGCGGTCAACGAATAACATTAACACCAACCGATATTTCCTTCTAATGCTCCTGTGAATGCTGTACCTTGAAAATGGCAAACTCCACGCTATAAAATTCCTGTAATAGCGCTGATTTCTGCTCGGGTGTTGCATACTCCCGGAATATGTCTTCAATCACTAATGCTGCTTCACGGTGCTTGATGAGTTTCCGGACGTGTCCATAGAACTCTTGAACCACCATTTTCCTGTTTTCGGGAGTGCCGTAATGCAATATCTTGACGACAAGGTACTTTCCGTAACTGCCTTTGATCCCGCCGACAAATCAGTACCGCTGCGATCGACGCCGGTGGGGGGGGTGGGAGAAAGGATAAGATGAAACGTAGATGAAGCAGAAACTGAAAGGGACTTACTCTGTGCCAGAGCAACATAACTGCCTTTCAATTCGGTGGTAATGTTCTCCCTGGTTGTTTTGTCCGCATACTTCAACGCAGACTGTACGATTCTTGATGCGTCGTGTTTGAAAACGAGGTCGCTCACACGACCCTTGATCAGCTGGCCTAATTCGGCGATGAGCTTCTTGCGCTCCTCTGGTGGGAGCTTTGTCCGGCGCAATTGCTCCCAGATGCGTTTGCTACGGGTAATGATTTCTCCGTGGGGTTTTGCGAGTTTGCGTTCGGCGGCGAGGCGCTTTTGCTCTGCGTGCGATTCTTTTGACTTTGAAGCTGGTAATTTGTCAGTCTGGCTCTCTCCTTAGAATAGTCGGATATATTTAGGCTTACATCCACTTGTTCCATTGTCTGGGTTTTTTGATTTCTCCTCCTTGTCGTCGAGGTCCACTCCTCCGTCCTGGTCTTCGTCCTCAATTCCACCAAACTCTTCCTCCTCATCCTCCTCTTCGTTGTCGGAGTTGTCAACCTCCTCACCTTCCTCCTCCTCATCTTCCGACTCACTCGTGACAACTCGCGGCGGAGGAACGCATCTTTTGCTCTTTTTGCTCTTGATTTTAGGCTCACCAACCTTTGGCTTCTTGTGAGCAGTTGCCGATTTAGTCTTCTCCTGCTTCCGTTTGCTGGCTCCCATGTTGAGTTTCTGTGGCCAGCGCTTCTGATACACACTTGTAAATAATTGTAGCAAGTAAAGCAAGGTAAACTAGGCACCAAGCTTGCACGGAAAAGTCTCTTTGGCAAATTATTTTTTTCTTTCCAATTCGGCAGCAAGCGCTGGGTTACCCTACCCAAGCACCCCACCAAACCGGAGAGCCTCACCCTTGACTACCTTCCACTTTACGTTTTCACAAACCCGCATTTAATTCACCTGGCAGCATACGCTCCCGAACTAACAAAGTAATAACCCGACAATGCGCCCACTAACAGACGTCGAGACCGAGCGTCTCTTCGAAAAGCTTGCAAACTACATCGGCCGAAACATAACCCACCTGATCGACCGTCCTACCGACCCTCATTGTTTCCGAATCCAAAAAGACCGAGTCTACTACGTCCGCGAATCAATTGCCCGCCTCGCAACCTCTGTTGCTAAGGCGAACCTGCTCTCGCTCGGTACTTGCCTGGGCAAGTTTACAAAGACGGGGAAGTTCAAGCTGCATGTCACGGCACTGGATCATATCGCCTCGCACGCAAAGTACAAAGTGTGGGTGAAGCCGAATGGGGAGATGCCATTTTTGTACGGGAATAATGTGCTCAAGGCGCATGTTGGGAGGATCAGTGAGGACACGCCTGAGCATCAGGGGGTTGTGATTTATTCTATGAATGATACCCCTTTGGTATGGTACTCTCTTTGCCCAAGGGATAGAACTGGGGGCTAATTGGAGTGGTGGTGACTCTAGGGATTTGGAGTTACAGCGAGGTCGACCCATGAGGTGCGCAGGCTGGATCCTACTAGTATCACAGCGTTTAGGCAGAGCGATGCTGGGGAGTACCTTAGAGATGTATCCTCTGCTCAGCTCCCCTGAAAATCTTTGGATGATGGCTAACTGTTTTATAGGAAGATACGTTGTTTTAGAGAAAATGAACCGCGGATCTGCGGGTGGGATTTGCGGTTTTGTATGATAGACGGTGTATCGTATGCGCAATTATTCTGATGGGCTGTATAATATTATTGCCTTGAGCTCTCTTGCGTACACGATTGGGAGTGTGAGCAAAGTGTTTGTAGGTTGAATTGAATCCCGGACGATAGTGGATATGGGATGAATGTTTTTCCTCAAGAGCAGACCTATTAAGAAAGCGTGTTGCGGCTTTCATTAATTGATTTATATACTGTTCAAACGTTCTACCTTCTATGTTCTACCTTCTATCATGCTAGCATCAACGTTTGCTCTTAAAGTTAGTGTCACCCAGTAGTGCGTAGTAGGCTCTCGGTATAAGGCCTTGAGGGTAGGATCCCCTTTTGGAATGGCTGGGGCCTCCTTCCTCGAGCGCAGTGCTCGTGGGGCACCAGCGCTATTTTGTAAAAGGTATGATACCCTGCTATGTTTTCATAAATCGGGAGCTTCCTGCGCCAAAAGAAAAATCGAGTGATATTAGAAGCACGGAGCTCCCTAAAACTAGTATTTAGGGATGTCTTAATGCCAATAATGCCTGGGGCAAAACGCCTGGTGAAATTTCAGCAGGCTGCCAGTAAATAGAGCGGCTCAGTGAAGATACCGTCACCCCGCCCTCTAATGCCATACACCCTCCTAGCGGAGCGGACACAATACCTAATTCCAACCACGAATTTCTTCTCCTTTCGATTGGGATGGCTACGAGTTGATCCATGCGCATCAGCACCTCTACTCCCTTGAACTATGGTTCCGAGTGGCCCGCCACGACACATTTTCACCATGGTAACACTAGCGTGTCTAAGCTATGGGTTCAAACTTATTCCCATCGCGTTAGCCGGAATGCCAAATATTTGAGAGCTAGTTGGATGGATGTATCCTGGATGGCTTTCTGCATTGAATTAACTTATCTAGTTTCCTTGGCTATTGGGGGGGAGGGGAGGAGCCTTAGCTGAGAGGCCGGGTATGAATAGTTTAATATTCATCCAGGAGTGTGAGAGAGTCTTTAACCGTAGTTTTTCTGGTCTGTGGCGGTGGGTGGTTTGTGTTTGTGCATGAGGGAGAGGCTTACCGCTCGAGTACCGTAGGGTAAGGAAGGTAGTGAAGAGAATGTTTTGCGAAGCAGTGACGAATAGGAACATGCCCTATTGCCAAGCTAGGTATCTGTATGCGTACACTTGATGATTCCTCAATTGAATTGAATACACTAGAGTTGAACATGCCTATAATCATAGTACAGTATAACATAAAAAACACCAGTAACATTATTAGTTCCGTTTCCCCTTTAGTCGCCTCATCAAGCTTCCATCTTCTCAGATGGAGAATAATCTCGCCTCCGCGGACATCAGTGTTTGGAGCAACAATAAGGAAACTAGAGTCACAGTTAGTGAACTGTCTCCAACTTGTATTGGGAATATGTTGGATATTCCTGCTTACATTTCCGAGACCCTCTCCGGAATGATACTGATAATATCCGCTGGCGATTGGTCGTCAATCGCATTAAGGTCAGTGTCACAGTCGCGCATCACCTCTAGATACCAGTACTCCTAATATCCACCTGAGTATGGCTGAAAGGATTCTAACGGCCACCTGATAATATCTCACCATTTCGTAATCTATATAGGGTCTCCCGGTAGGAAGTACTGGAGTGTTTGGTGATACCCGAATGATTTCCCGCCGTGGCTCTAGGATCCCCCATCTGCGCTGCTGAGGGGATTCGTCAGCAGCGTCTCTACATGTGGATAGCCCCGGTTGGGATGGACAGCGATAGTCTTCTCTCCCCTACTAACAGGTTGCTTGAGAATGGCGCCAGACATATTTGCTATGGACTGTTCCAGTAGAGCAAGGAAATCACAGTATAGTCCCCCGGGGGCGCTGTCTTTTCCCGCAGCCTGATTGCACAGAGTTTTAATCGCTAGGGAGCTATTGACTTGCTGCTGGTTAGCGACTTCTGTATCACCTTTCTCCAGACAACACTTCTTAACTGAGGAAAGATTCCCCCACCAGTGGATTCCCGTAAAGTAACAACATTCGGTCATAGCAGCCATCTTCTGCATTATGTGATTTTCTGAACTCGCTGGTTTCTAATGCCCGGTTCCCCATGATATCTAGTCTATCGGCTCAAGTCATTCAAGTGGTGATAACAAACGTAGAATTTGATGCCGCTTGGCGTCTGTTTCTGCAATGGAGTTGGCAATATTGTTGAACGAGTTATTTCTATTGAAAGTGTTGAAATTACCGGTGATCTGCTACTGCTGGGATGATATCAGCACTACGGTATAGTCCATTATCTCAATTCGTTTGTTCATGAGAGCTAGAGAGGAGTTGTGTGCAGTGTGAATGCAGAAGCACAAGGAAATTTGTAGGAACTGAAGAAAGAGGGAGTGGTAAATCATAAGGCTCTAGCGTTGAACAAATCTGTGCTTGCCCAATTATTGTCAGTAATGCTTATGAAGTGCTGGCCAGGCACCTGTTCATAAGGTTAGCATTGGATCTCACTGAGAAGGGTAAGTCAACTTGTATCAAATATTTGAGTAAAAAATGTCACTTACCTGCATCGCACTGGGCACTTGTCGTACCGGTAGAGAGTGCTGCAGAGTGCGGCAAGTGATATCGTCCTTGCTAGGCTGTTGCCAAGGACTGGCCACTATAGGAAAGGGTATCATAATAATATTATTATACATAGTATTTGGCATAGGGCGTTTGAAAATGAGACAGGATCTTTTTTCGCCAAGGTACAAACTTTGCCCCTTTCCACCGCTAAGTTTCTGGCATCATGAGAGTTTGCAAACCTAAAACCTAAAACTACCACAAATTCGCTTCTATAATAGAAAGATTGTCGTCACTGGTGCAAAATGGAAAGACGATACAGTGCCAGCCTGACCTGGGGTGAATGGTATGTGTGGGTTAATGCCCCTGCTGCTGGTGTCATTCGGAAGCTTTGCTTCAACGGGAGGTTTGATACGGGATTTTTTAGGGTGGGAATCTTTTGACTATCGTCAGATCTTATTATGAATGCTATCATACCGTTTCATACTATCATACATACGTGGTATGAAGAGTTCTGCCTTAGCTGAGGCTTCTGAGCTTGAATGGTGGAATCGAATCACGATTGGATTTTGTAGGTTGCTGCTGCAGGGTTGCCCTATGCGCGGGAACTAATGGAGGATTATCTAACCTTAATTCTAGAAGTATAATAGCGTGGCAGTCGCGTTGTTGCGGAAGATTTAGGCCACGTGACCGTTCCTCTTTTAAATCAACGTCACGTCTCCCTGCCGCACCGCAGCCGTGTCGCCCCTTCCCGTTTACTCTCTTACCACCGCATCCTTCTCTCCCCACCAACACGTCCTTCTCTCCCCCACCACATCCTCCTTCTCCTCTCATTTCTTGCCACCGTATCTTTCCCCACTTCTTACCTCTCGTCACCACCACCACATCTAGCATTGTTTCGGAGCGCAACAAGTGCCAAGAGCGCATCTACGGTTAGGCGATTTCACGATGGTCGGGCGGAAGAAAGCAAGGGCGGGTGCGGCTCCGGCCGTGTCGGCAAGTTCGTCAAGACTTGAGTGAGTTGATAATATTCCCCACTGCCGTCGTTGTAACGTTCATTGTTGGTACTGATAATCGTGCTAGAAAAACATCCTCACGCGATCAGGTCGCGTCGCGAATAGATGTCAAGAAGCCGGAGACTAGTGCCCCTTCTAAGTGCGCTGATGCTTCCTAGGCCTCTCCGGTCTGCGCTGCGAATTGATTAAGACTAATAATTTGGATAGTTCCGGAGTTGAAAACGGGAGCGACGAGGTGATCAGTGATGGCGGAAATGCCAACGAAGGATCCTCGAGCTTATCCACTAAAAAGGCTCTTCGGTATGTTAAAATATTGTGTTTCCTGTCTTTTTTCTTTTTTCTTTTTGTTCTTGCCAAGATATTAATATTTGCGGAAGGGGTACTCCTCCGGGTGATCAAGTCGCACCGGGTAGAATCCGTCAAAGGCGAATCACGAGCTTAGCTTTGGTCAAGTATATTTGGGAATTCCTATAACTCTATTATTTGGCTCGGGCCGGTTGAGGCTAATTGTTGCGATAGTTACAAGGTTGATAATAGCGATGACAGTGACTCTGATCAGATCAGCAATGGGAACGATTATGTCGTTTCAGGCACCTCGAATTCTCCTGCTAATAGCACTGTCACTGGCAAGGCGAAGGTTCCTACGTAAGTTGGAAATATCATATTTGCAGTTTCTTTCTTTTCTCCATCTCGGAAAACTGTTGATGCTGATTCTTATGGCAGAGATGGTGAAGGGTTAGAATCCGCGGAAAAACCCAAGGGGGAGCCTGCATTAAGACGTACGAGGAGATCTATGTATGTTGAAACTGCTATCTGTATACAGGGTGCCATACTTTTGTTTGCTCATGCTGACGATCACTCTAGGGCCAAGGGTAATGAGAAGCCTTCAACATCGGACAAAAGGAAGGGGAGGGCTTTCCCCCACAAGGAGGACCCCCCATGTGGTTATGTGGCACTTGAACTTTCACCAGAATTTAAGTACCTTCAAAAGACCCCATGTCAAAGAAACAAAAAATTGCCAGAGCATTGTGAAGCCTGCATCACCAAAAGCGTCAAAACTGGTGGCTGCCGTTTCACTGGGATCCGTAGATTCAAGTACGACTATTATGAGAGTGAGAAGTCTGATCCCACCGACCAAGAGTTCTGTCTTGCCGACGATCAAATGTCCCTAGAACAGTTGGCCCAGGTGGAGGGTCAGCAGGGAGAAAAAGCGGACAATTCTGCGGATGCCAAAACAATTCTATCGCTGATTGGGGTGAACTTGCTGGCGAAGCTTAATTCCGAACTTTACCATGAAGAGTTTCACAGTGGGGTTTTGAAGAAGACCAGCTTGGATGGTGGTCGCAGGCCATTGGTCCGTCTGAAGAAGATAACGCTCAGAACTATTTGTGATATTTGTTCGACGACGACCTTGTTCGGAACATATCTGTCTGGTTGTTGTGGTAGGGAATTTTGTCTAGATTGTTGGACCGAATGGACGCCGATGGTCAAAGGCGTCAATCCTCCCACAATGCCGGATAAATGTACGAGCCGAAGACTCCACAACAAGAACTCGTTCTATTTCGCCACGCGAGCGTATCCTGGGGAAATCAAGTTCTTCATCTCTAGAATTAGAGCGTACCGAGATAGGGCCGCCCTCGAGCCCGAGGATGACAATCCTGTGCCAGACATTCCTGTTAATACGCCAGTCCACCCGGGCGAGAGGGGGCCTATTTATCTTGGCACTCCTACCGACTTTGAGGAAACTGTATCGAAGATTCAATTCCAAAGTCTGTGGAAAAAAGGAGGAATTCCCCTGGTGATCAAAGGCTTAAGAGAGAAATTTACCTTGCCTTGGGACCCAGAATTCTTTATCGAGACGTACGGTGATAGACCCTGTGCCATCACTGATTGCGGAACAGGTCAGGTGGGCGTGTCGACGGTGGGCGACTTCTTCAGGAACTTCTCCAAAACTGATGTGGAGGACAAGGCTACGTTGAGGAGCCTGAAATTAAAGGCATGCTCAATCTCATTTGAATTGTGACCTTTACAGAAACTAACACTATATAGGACTGGCCGCCGGAGTCTGACTTTAAGGACGAGTTCCCCAAACTGTTTAACGATTTTGAGGGGGCTCTGCCATTCCCAGAGTATACCAACCGAGATGCAAGCTTAAATCTTGTTTCCAGGTTGCCGAATGATTGGACGAAGCCCGACCTTGGCCCAAAGATGTACAATGCCTACCCGGCACCAGATTTTATTCCTGTTAAGAAGGGCCCACCAAATCCCGTTAAAGGCACTACGAATTTACATTTCGATATGACTGACGCAGTGAACATCCTCGTTCATCAGAGTGGTGGGCCTACCCCTGCTGCTAATAAGCTATGGGAGGAAATTCACGGATATCCGAAGTGCGGGGCTATTTGGGATATATTTCCTCCAGAGAGTTCGGCGGCTATCCGCAGATACCTCAAGCAGCGAGATGCATCTGTAGATGATCCCCTGAATCGTCCACTCTTTTACTTGACAGAGGAGGACTTAATAGAACTTGGGAAACCTGAGTATGACGTTCGCTCATACCGTATCTATCAGTCGACTGGGGATGCTGTCTTCGTCCCAGCTGGTTGTCCCCATCAGGTGCGGAATAAGGAGTCCTGCATAAAAGTCGCCGTTGACTTTTTCTCGGCTGAAAATGCAGCAGTATGCACGGACCTACTTGCAGATTTCCGGGCTCTGGCGAAAGCCACCACCGGGAAAAGTGCACTGCGCTTGGTTGGTAAACGTGATGACGTCTTGCAGCCATACAATTGCCTGCTCTTCAATTGGATTAAGCTTACTGGAATGAGCTTCGAGCATGCCGTTAAGACCTATAAAGTTGATCTAGCGAATGGCAAACTTGTTGATGAGACCGGAGATTCTGGTAGCGAACTTACAGACCTCGACGATATTGAGCAGGAGGATTTTATGTCAGATTCTGGTCCAAGATCTTCAAATGAGAGTGTCTCTATTCGAGAGGACCCCGGTGGGAAAGCGAAACCTCATCAGAGAAACCGGAAGCGGGCTAGCACTTCCAATTCGGACGAACATGCCGCACCAAAGACGGATTCTAAACGGGCTAAGAAAGAACATGTTCCCTCTGCCTCTGGCCCGAAGAGAGCCGACAAGCACGGTACCTTAGCGGAGCTCGATAGCAATGGCAGCGATGACGATTCATCCCCTCCTCCTCAGCCAAGAGCCAAGCGGGCCAAGAAGGCGTCTGTCCGGACTCCTGTTAAAGGCAAAGTGGTCAAAAGTCAGGCAGTTATTAAAGCCTCTACTTTGGGGCCGCTTTCACCATCAGGGGTCAGAACTGGGGGCGGGCGGAGCGGGGCCGGGGCCGCATCTCACGAAACTCTGAACCCACCCGCCAACCGAAATCAGGGGGAGGTTTACTCCCCTGAACCAGAACTCCCGGGTAATGGGGTCAACATTCCTGCCGAGAAAGGCGGAGACAATTAATCGGCCGTCCTTGCCACTGCTACTTAAGCGGCTTAACTCATTTTGGAAAAATACCTCTGCTTGCGTTGGACTAACGGCACGGTCACAAGGCAAGATTTTGGGTTTTTCCTAAAACATAAATAATTCTTGTTTTTTGTATTAACTAGTCGTGTCGTGTTTGCATTTACATTTCTCTCCATTTTTTCTCTCGCCTTTTACGCATAGTTCGACTGATTGCTGTGCGGGGCTCTCTTATTCTTTCTGGCCATTTCTTTTGGGGGTGGGCACTGTACGTATGTTGGATAGCTGGGCTCGTTTGGAGGCGAAAAAATGAAAATGAATGACGATAATTTTCTAATTGTGCCTTTTGGTGTACTGTACTTTGATGCGAGCGAGTGATATTGTATGGATGAGAATTAAGAACTAGTGTGGATAATCTATACTCCCCGATGGGTCTTAGGAGGTATACATCACACCCTCACATCATACCCCGCCTCCTGTCACCTCGCCCTCGCTCTCTCGGGGGCGATACTACTACTGCTACGGGTATGACGCCTAACTTTCTAGGAATTGTTAGTAGAAACATCATTAGCCTTGTTGTAGAAAGTAGGGAAACTACGCGGTACCGCTCCGCAGAGCAATATACGCTGCAGAACTAGCAGTACACGCTGTCTCCAGTACTCTGCATATGCAGTTCGCTGCGTGTTTGTGGGTTCTAAGAGCGTTTTATAGGCTTTATATTTTCAATCCTCTATGCACGTCGGCGCAAGAGCTTGGGTCTGGCTGGTCTGTCCTTTGGTATCGGAATTTTGTAGGAGCTTAGAGGGGTTAGGGTGTAGGTGTTGGATGTAACGGGCTACACGCAGGAGGGTGGGAGGTTGTTGCTTAGTCATCTTTCTGCACTGGTTGTGGTGGCCTAGCGGGTCTCTTATGCTTTCCCTGAATTCTCTTCTCTTCAACACTCTAGAGGCCAATATCATCTTTTTCGCCTTGTGGGAAAACAGCCAATGACTCTTATCTCTGCTTGCCTTCCTTCTTGTCCTCATCTGTTGGCGTCACTTCTCTTACTTCCTGCTCACCATTCTAATTTGCTATCTCTGCTACCTGGGTTTCCGCACTGGGCTGACTGCTTCATGAGCGCTCATTCCCCGCTACTGTTGTCATGATTCCTAGCGGTTCATTGCACTCGCCCTGTGCCGATTCTGATGGTAAGGTTGGTGGTAGTTCTATCAGGACAGGGGGGCGTTGTGAGCACTGGCAGGGAGATAGAGTATGGGGAGTGGCAAAAAAAGAAACGACCGAAATTGAGAGAATATAATGGAAAAGAAGGGCTTGTTCTTTTGGTCTTGGGGATAAATAGTGAAAAATTGGTGGCGGAGCCATGCAAGTGATTTATCGTGATGCTGTGGGGGCCACGCTAGGGGGCTGTAAGGTGTTTAGGTCCATTGATCATATATTGTACTGGGCTGGCTTAACACTGAAGCCCAGCTCCCGTCAGGCTCTGAAATCCACCGGGTTGCCTTCAACAATTTTCTCTTACGGCACAGTGAGTTATTGCGCTTCCGGCGGGCTCGATAAGAAATGGGGTGCTGTGGTTTGTGAAAAGCGCCGGCTCTTCTATGGCACAGCGCTCTATGGCGGGCTTTGTAGGAGGGGGATGGAGTGGGGAGGGGTGGTAGAGGGGGAAGAGGGAGAGTGTTATGGAATCTTCGGGCGAACAATCGTCTTACAAATAGTAACCAGCAACGCCGCAGCAGAGGCGACGTAAAGAGATAGCATTCAACTGTCGATAGGGGAGGCGTATCATAAACAATTGATAGCAGACGGGGGGTTACAGCTAAAGTTTATAATAATTCCTTTGTTGATCCTAACGTTAATTCCTCTATCAGCCAAAGTTTAAATTTTCCTTTTATGCCTCATGAAGAATGAGGGGCAAGAGCCAAATTATGAGGCCCGAGTTGTTGTATCTTTAGTGAATGGCTCTATGGATCATGGCAAAACTAATGGGTGTGGGGTATATTTTTTGTTAGTCCGTGGCCGTTATACTGTGGGATTTCTGTATGTATAACGCTTCATCTGTGTCATTGCACAGTTTGTTTGAGCTTTGGTATACCCTCTGTAGTTTGTCTAGTCTTACTTCGCTCTTCTGGAATTGTCCTATCATGGGCGTTGTTTTATTTATAGGCTATTTACGCTTTATAACAGACCTATCCTATTTAGTGAACAGGTTTGGACCTGAGAAATGGAACGAACTCAATTCCATCTCACCTTTACCATACCTCTACAGACCGGCCGAGGTTTCAAGGCCTGTCTGAATTGACCTCTTCCGGTCTGAATAGAATTTTCACCACTCATGTCTAAACTCAGCGGCAAACGAGGGCGGTGTTCGGCCGCCATTATTCGATTTGTCGGAGTTGACCTCTTCCCGCCGGGGTAGAATCTTCGGCACTTCCCTATGCGCATTACGAGCAACCCATACAAGTGGTGTACAACCTGAAAAATCTCCTTCGTTGATATCGTACTATTCCATCTCTATCAAAGCAGTCACAAATTCAACAATTTCGAAGAACGATGCTTAGTGTTTTCCACTGAAGAGAGAGAGTAGGTGTCACGATGCGAAGAGACTAATTCCTTACCTGTGCCAAAATAATCTGGTCTATGCCCGGTCATAATGCTCCTTTACCGGCTCCAGCACAAGTGACCTTGTGGAGTCCGACAGATTGCTTTTCGAATGGACTCCTCAGTATACTGACTAATATTCTGGAAATGGTGGTTCTGAGGATTAGGAGAAGGCCTGGTTGAAAGAGCTTTGGCCTGTTGGGAATGCAGATGGGTCAAGCAGATTTCTGCCATTGCCGAGTGGGTCTACTAAACATATCGGGATGAGCGGAAACATACTCCTGGAGAGTAAAGAGGGTCAATCGCACGGTTGCCGCCCTCTTATCCACAGTGATAAGTCCTTGACGGCGGCTAGCCAATGCCGACGTCTAAGAGAAGTTGCCGATATTGAATTCCGTGAAGCCTAGCTCGGCTTCTAGAGCGTGCCAGACCACAACTTGCCACCCCCATTATCGAGGTTTTGTAATGCTGAACGCACTCCAGTTGCCACGGTAACAACATGGGTTAGGGATACTGGAGTGCAGACTCGAAGTGCGGGGGCTTGCACGCACTCTAGGAGTGTAGCGCTCTGGACGCACTTCATCTTGTACTTGGACGGTAAACAAAACCTATGACTGGAGGATTTCAATATTGTAACTGAGGTCGGACTCAAATAGTTGTAGTGGGCAAGAAGTACGTGATAGTTACACTCTATCTTACCTCCTGTACCAACATCATAGGACTTGGATCTGGGGATTGAATTTCATTACTGAAGAGAGCAACCATTTTCTGTCATCGTCACGGTGGCAGCCAATCACAGCCCTTGACTTGACCCGAGATAGTTTACTTTGGGTGCCTTTGTTTGGACTTTGGTTAATTTGTATTTTTCTTTTACTTGGCCCTGAGGATGGCTAACTCCTTGACCACATCCTCTTCTATGTTGGGTGAATGGGGCCTTGTCCCTTTGACTCGACATGGTTATGCTTCTCCTGGTGGTGATTATGCTGCCATGCAGTTTTGTCGTGTTGACAGTGGCCCTCTGTTCACTACTCATAACGATGACTTTATTTGTTGACTTGTTGCCTAAATGGGCTTTTACAACTTTAGCTTGGTAGAGGCTGCTGCTAACATAATGATGGCTCTCCTTACTAGCGGTTGTTTTGCTGGCTGTCATTTTGACAGAAACACTACTCTTGAACTAAATGCCTGTGACTGGAATGATGATTCTATGTCAATCTATATTCTCTCCTCTGCCCTCTCCTCTTGGTTGATTTCCTCTGGGGATATCCTTCTTTCCGTCACTTTGGAAAAGATGGTTTTATCTTCCTCTTGGCCTGAGTTGGCACTCATAGTGGCTCATTCCCCCATGTTCTCACCTGTTCTGTTGGTGCCTTTTGCATTAATATCTCCTTCTGTTGTGTCATTCAACCATGGTTTGGCCCTGCCCTCCTTTCTCAATATGTTGTCTTCTGGTAAGCAGTGATTGTATGGCTCTAGCTTTCACTTGGACACCATATCATACTCTGACTATTGTTTGTTTGGCGATATACTGGTAGCATCCCCTGCTACCTCTTCTGCTGGGTCACTTCCTATTGCTTCCAGTTTTGATGGCTCTGGTTGTGTGGAGTTACCCCCCTCCTCTCACTCTTTACCTAAGATGATTATCATCTCTGCACTGATTTCTCAATGCAATGTATCTTTTATTACTAGTGTCAATGAGGCCTAACCCCCTACACTGCTTCTGGCTGTGAGTTACTCAGATTTTGGCATTGCTATACCTTCCTCTACCTATCTGGTTGCTTACATCTTTGATATTGTTGACGTGTTGATGACTCTTGGAGGTAGGCCGAATACCAATACCACTGGCTTGGCTGATAGCTAGCATGCAATTCTGAAATTTTTGCTTTCTTCCTTATTTGCTCTACTCCTTCAGACTGAATCCTCTGTCTCCTGTAACATAATAGACACATTGGGGGATATTGCTGAACTTGAAGGACACTTCTCCTTCATTTCTCCATTTTTGGATATCTTGATAAGAATATTTCTACCAAATAGTTTAATTTAAATTGACTAGTATATTATAACTTATTTTGCAATATTGTCAATAATATTAAGGCTCTTGGTTAGGGCCATGGTGAAATGTTAGATGTAGTTAGTGCAATGGCAAGACATGTCATTGTATTGGAAAAGATGTGTCAACACCTTCAAAGAAGGGTGGTTGACTTGGAAGATGTAGTTGATATAGCTGAACTTGGTAATGCGGTTCCTCTCTCCCTCTCTAGTACTATAGTACTAGGACAAAACTTTTCGTCCGATGCCCGTTTTACACCAAAAGTGCCCATCTTCACCACCCTCTCTCATTGCGCAATGACTATGAGAATCAGCGAAAATTTGTCCTTACATTAGCAAATCTGTAGATAATAGGATGAAATTTACAGAAGCCTTAAATATTACCAAGGGATGGAGAAAAGGTCATTTAAGTATCTGGTATCGGTTGCTATGTACTTTTTTGTATGGAGCCCCATACAAAAATCTAAGTCACTTTCACACTAGTTGACGCAATCATGAGCAATGAAGACAGCTTTGATTCCTTACACTTCTACTTGTAGAGGTTTGAATAGATAGTCATTCCCTAGCTGATGGAAAGATTTCAAGTGTTTTTATATAAACAATGTTGAGAATTGTTTGTTTAAAAATGTCCATTTTTGGTGTAAAAAGGGCATCGGACGAAAAGTTTTGTCCCCGTACTTTAATTCTCCTGCATGATCCGCATCAACACTACTTTTTCATGCAACACTTAATTGAAAATCAAAAACGTAAGGCTTCTTGTCCTCAGAAATGGCTTTCTCACCTATTTTTTTTTTTGAAAAAATTCGTTGTTGTGGTTGACTTGTTCAAGATCGCGTCAGGCAAAGGGGCCCAAAACGAGGCCGGGCATGCACAGAGTGACAAGTTTAGGTTTTTTCTTCATAGGTTTCGTAAATGTATTATACTGATTTCCTTTCATCCCGATGCAGTGCATCTTGAGCTATTAGTATAGTAACTAAGATTGACTGGAACGGTAGCCGAAAAACTGTCCCTAACCTCCCTCCCTGCGTGGCGAGACACCCTCCGTGGCGAGACATATGAGGGGTACTTTGACTTTAAGCAATTCGATTTTTGCGCACACATTGATATTTGTCACAGTTTTGTATACGTCGTGTTGCTATGGCTATTTGTAAACATTCAAGACCGTTTCAGCAGTCAAGGAGAGAGTTGGGGGTGGTTGTTCTCTGAGAATCGTGGTCTAATATACTCACTAAACGGTCTAACATCAGGTCTGCGTTAGCGCGGGATTATGCAAGCAGAAAATAATAATTCAGTGGTTGTTTCGCACTAGCCAGAATTAGTAATCCCTTCAATTATAGGTACTGATTAGGGTAGCAAACCTGCATAAATTTGCGTGCGACAGCGGACTCTAGGGTAGTAATAACATCTAAGCATTCTAGCAAAGTTCTAAGGTCTATATAATATCCTTTTATTAGTATTAAAAGTGGTAAGAGCTTACGATAGTGCTATAGCGAAAGAACACTGTTATACGCAAAAAGAAGGCTCTTTGTAACTTAAGTGTAAAAGCGATGATGCGAATGTAATTCTTAGATGGGAGGGGTGGAACATTTTATACCACCCCTGTTAGTCTCTAAGATAGTGATTACTAATGTGCTGTCTCAGTATTCTTCAGTGATGATGTGCGTAGGTCTGATCATATACCGGTAGTTAATGTTAGCTACACTCTGAAGTTTGGCAATAGAGAGTTTGCGCATGAGGACCTAGGTGGCGGTTAGCAGAAAGTAGAACTAGGTGCAAGAATAAGTTTCCACGGCAGGTGTAGGTAGCTTGGCTGCAAGGTGACAATGGAATGAGCAGACTAGTATCGTATTGCCCTCAAATAGGTTCCTTGCTCAAATTCAGATTTTGGGCTACGCAAGTTGGGTAGGAGGCAACAAATTTGCGGATAACATGATATTACTATCCACTGGTGAAGGAAATATTGGGAAATATCTAAATGGACAGAGCGTGTTGTGTCGTTACTAATTTATTGTTCTATATACAGTGACTGAATTTTTTCAGGTCTGAAAAGCCCCATTTTACACCTCTCCCAGGACTCTCCACCCCCCTAGGTCTCCATGAGCAAACTTTCTAATAAGACTGATCGAACAGTCAAAAAAGCACCCCATTTATCATTTGTCCCTCTCGTAGGAACAGTGAAAACCACTCCTCTGTCCCAATCTTGTAAGCAATAACAGTCTCTCACCCGAGCCAACCAGGGAGCTATTATATAGGAGGAGAAATACAGTAGACTCTTTACTCATTATGGCTTTAGAAACCGTCCAACCGTCTGCTGCATTTGCGCTCCCGTCATCGGAATCATGTTGAGTAGAAAACTACCAAAGAAAGCGCGTGAATTATGTCCTACTCTAAAATCCAATGGTTTGCACTTGAGAAATGAGACAATGGGTTTTTAAGACACCGACATTTAAGTCCACATTTATCAATCACGGGGGCCTACAGGACCGCGACCCGGCCAAAGCCTGGGATCATAGCTTTTGGAAAAATTAGAAGATAAAAGAAAAAGGAAGGCTTTGACCTTCTAGCACACCTGTATTGCAACCCACCGCAACCACAGCCAACATCGTCATTCTTAATATATTGGACGTAAAAAAATTAGCAAACCACTTTGAGATGTTCGCGCGCTGTATAATTATTACTTTTAACAATTAATTTCAGGGTGAGGGGATGGCGGCGCCCGGCCGCTTGAAAGAAAAAAAATTCTGCTGTTGATACTTTCTCCTTGCCGTCCGATCTCTGCTGCTCCCATACTTCGAGCAATTAGGATGAATTTAGCGCGAGCTTGGTAATCGAGGAAAGAGGCACACACGCTTAAGAGGACTAGACATCCAACCAGACAACCATCACCCTACCAAGCAGCCAGCCTAGCAAGATAAAACCTCTGGAATATACCGAGGTATCGCAATGAGAATCTAATGTGATCCCTAGAGAGGCCACTATTGTCCGTGGGCAAAATTAACCGCGCATTGACAAAAAGGGAAAAATTTCGGTCATTTAAACCAAGAAAAAAAACTAAAAACGTAAGCACGCGGTGGGATACATAGTCAAATTAATATTTGAGCTAGAGAAAGCTCTTTAGGTGGTATTGAAAGTGTGGGGTAATGAGTTGCGTTGCCATCGTTGGTCCGCTACCGTAAAAACTTGAATAATTGGACGGTATGCTATGTAGTCCAGAATTCCCTTCTCTGGAAAGGGGGCAAAAAACACGGCAAAAACACAGCCCCTTTCCCCCTTCCGAGACAGAAAAAAAAACGAGGATTTCTTGACCTTACTGAGAGAGGAAAGCCCAACGACATAGCACACCGTCCAATTATTCAAGTTTTTACGGTATCAATTTTGTCCACCGACAATACCATTGTCTGGGGGATGGTTAGACTACTCGTGTCTCCGCGCCAAGAATGGGCACCTCTTTTGGAATAGCTCTGTAAACCCATAAAAAGTATAGTCTTCGAGCTGTTTGAAATAGTGTGGTGAACAGTGCCAGTAGCCGGTGAGGGTTGTATACTATGAGAATGACCTCACAATTGACTGTAGAATTGCACATCTCATGAAGTTCTCTGAGTCTGTTGTGGCTCCTCCTTGAATGTGAGCATTCCGGTTAAGAGAATCCAATTCCTGAGAGTTTAATTAATATAGGAAACAGCATGACGAAGGGAAAAAGCCTTTCCAGTGCTACCAGAGGAGCCATCATCGCACTTTACAAGTACAAAGAGATGTCTTTTGTGGAAATTGGATTAGTGTTGGATATTTCACGGGAAACTGTACGCATGACCTATAACCGGATAGTAGTAAGTAAATAGTGTGCCTTATTAGAAGGAGGTAATCAAATCTAAAGATCTAATATGTAGAAGCGCTCACGAAGTCCTGAAATTAAGGATTTACTTGCCGCAATTGATGAAGGGAATAAGAAAAGAGAAGAGCCAGCTGTACCTCAGAAATACCCACCTGGAAGTGAAGTCTCCCAATGATTAAAAGAGCTTGCCACTCAAGATGAATTCCATCGTCTACAAACATTCCCACAGATTGCACTAGAGGCTGGAGTTCAAGCAGCAGATTCTACGATTTACAAAATCATGCATCAATATCACGGCCTATATCGTTATCGCCCACGGCATAAGCCACCCCTCGATGCTATTGCGAAGCAAAACCGGTTAAGATTGGCTGATTGGGCATTGCATCAGCCAATTGAGTCCTTTGTCTACACAGATGAAATAATGTTGGAAGTGGGAGCACCCCGCGGTCATAAGTGAGTTACCAGAGAAAAAGGTTAAGATCCATATGCAATACCGATACATGATAAGAAAAAAGGGAATGGATTTAGCATCATGGTATCAGGAAGTATATCGCTTGGATATAAAGGTCCTCTTTGGATTTGGGTCAAGGAAACCGTAGAGGAAAGGCGAGAGAATTTGCAAGTGCTCCAGCAAGAAAACCTTCAAACTACCGAATGCATAGCACGCAGACAAGCAAATGCTCTCATCCCCGGCACCGATGAACATACCTACATCCAAGCTCTCAACCGGGAAATCGATGCATATAATACCAACTGGGGCCCGAATGACCCACGCCGTCTACACCGCTGCCTATATTGGGAATTTAAAGAGGAGGTACGCAGTCGAAGCAGTGGGGGTGGGATGGATTGGTTTCTGTATAGGAAGCATGTCTTGCAAGAGAGAGTTTATCCTTTTATTGAAGGAATCCAGGCTGAGACAGGTCACAGGTGCTGGTTGGTAGAAGATAAGGCAGGGAATCATACAGCAGCTGCCTGGATGGATCATCAAGCTCAAGCACGAGGAATTAGGAGAATTCCTTTTTGGCCTCCAAATTCACCTGATTTAAATGAAATAGAGCCATGTTGGAACTATCTAAAAGACTCCATGGCACAGTATAATTTTATTGGTAGCGGTGAAGAGACAAAACAGTGTGTACAAGAAGCATTATATAATGAGTGGGAGCGCACGCCTCAAGAACTCATTGATCGTTTCTGTATGAACTTTCATGTAAATTTATTACAGGTTCAAGCATGTGGAGGGGATAATAGGTTTAATGGCTGAAGGTTAACCCTGGGATCAGAAGACATTAATCTCAGATATTGACTCACACTACTAGTTTTGAGCTTACTCGCGATAGTGCTTCTTGAGAAAAGCAGCCTTAACGCTATCCTCTATATGGGCGCACATAGGCTATTCCAAAAGAGGTGCCCATTCTTGGCGCGGAGACACGAGTACTCGCGCCTCCGAGCCAAGAGTTGGCACCTCTTTTGGAATAGTGCCGGCGGAGCGAGAAAACGTATAGTCTTTGAGCTGTTTTAAAGTGTGTGCCAGTGGTGGAAGTGACGAAATTCTGTGAGAGCCTGAGTGATATCATGTTGGAACTACCTTAAGAACTCAATGGTGCAGAATAATTTCATTGGCAGTGGTGAGGAAACTAGGCAGCGGGTGCAAGACGCATTGTTTACTGAGTGGGAGCGTATGCCTCAGGAGCTTATTGATCGTTTCTGTATGAATTTTCATGTAGGACTATTGCAGGTTCAAGCCTGCGGGGGTGATAACAGGTTTAACGCTTAACAGAATCGGTCATGTTCTGAGAGATATTGCTGTTAAGGCTTACAATATTTATCGCAACAACTCAGTGGCGGCCATTCAGTGGCTGCGCATGCACTCTCGAGAAAGCAGCTTCAACACTATACGTTTTATGGGTTAGCAGGCACTACTCCAAAAGAGGTGCCAACTCTTGGCTCGGAGGCGCGAGTACTAGTGTGGGAGTGTCTTCGGTCCTTCCCATAGATGGATGGTGTGCTCGGCCGTGCCGTATCCGAACCCTGTGATGTGATCGTGACCTCACGATAGACCGGACAGCAGGCAAGTGTAGAGGTATGTTACGCCCAGGGAGATGGGGGTGCTTTTCTCACAAATCATCTTAGCGAGAAAAAAATAGTAAGCCGTAGACCCCCAAAGGAACGTAGATTACTTCACCATACAACGAATCTAGCTGAGCCTGAAACCAAATAAACGGAAAAAATAGAGACCATCACACCAGCTAGAATACGCTAATCGGAAACCCCAACCTCTGAGACACTTTCCTTCACATTGCCTCTCAGCGGGCTCCTGTGTGAAGGCCAGAACATATCCCACTTCGCTCAGGGGACACTAGCTCTTGAAAGCCCCAGACTCGAAAAGCACAAATCTGGGGAGGTAAGAACTCCAGTGTGTCAGACATGGCGGGAGAGTACTATATGGTGTTTAGAGAGCTCTCGTAGTTGCCATTCTTTAGGGGGCGGGTATTGAGGGACCCAATTATACCGAGCGAGGTGGGAGAGGGTGTTCCTCCCTTGTCGCCGCGGATGTAGGGTGTTGTAGGCCAGAACTAAGAGAAAGAAGAGAGAGAGAAAGAACACTAAAACTACCCTGGAATCACAAGTCATCACTCGCTACAATTTCCTCTCTTTCTGTCGGAGGTCGCATACAAGAGGCCGGAGTTGAAGGGCAAAGTAATGAGACGTGAACAATTAGAGAAAGGAGAGATAGATTCTATCTTGCTTGTTCACCTAGAGATGCGCATGAGACTGCGGTACTTATAGCAATCCGCAGCACCAACATACATCAATATGACCCTAGTCATTTCCTAGTTTCCCATGTCCCAAGTAGAATGGCCACTGGCCGAACATATCTATACCACACATCACACTGAAATAATACTTCCGACACTTTCTGTTGTAAAATATCTTCATTCAATACCAAAAACAAAACCGCCCTATACATCCTACTTCCTGTGAGAGCGGAGGCCTAATATACTACAAGAAGATAGCAGTCACGCCTCACAACTATGGTCTTTGTGAGGACGTCATCTCGGCGCCCATATACTAAAAGTATACGATGAGGTCAACTATTTGTTAGAAAATGTTCATTGGAAATTGTAGCCAAGGCCGTGCTCTAATATTCACTGCTGCTGCGTCACCCCCTGTCCCCTCTCAACCTCCATATGCTTGCCTTCTTTCTTCCCTCTTTTCTTCTTCTTTTCTTCCCTCTTAATATCTTCTACTGTTTTAACAAGCAATAGAAGTTCTTCTCTTCCTTTGGAGACCGCTCTCCTCGTGAACTCGCAATACCGCTCGCTTCCGCGCCTACAATCCCCACACCTCTCAACACTGCTGGTAACCGTATCCGGAGAAGCCACAGTTTCCAACACAGCACTTCTTTTAATACCGAGTGATATACCGTAAAAACTCGAATAATTGGACGGCAAAAAAGAGAGGTTAAAATAAAGTGAGGAAAAACAGAAATTGCGTAAATCCGGAAATCATGCCAAATCTGTAGCTTTTGTGAACTATCAAGCAACTCGATGGTCCAACATTTTCCGTCCTTAGAATAGAGAATAGAGTGTTGTTTGATAATTCACAAAAGCTACAGATTTGGCATGATTTCCGGATTTACGCAATTTCTGTTTTTCCTCACTTTATTTTAACCTCTCTTTTTTGCCGTCCAATTATTCGAGTTTTTACGGTACTCTAATCACCCACCATTCCCACCTGCCCTCCTGGCTGACTGACATAAATAAAACGAATCGAACCCTTGGGGCCCGTAGTACATCTGACCAGAACCAATACGCCCGTGGAGGATACACCCTAATGGGAACTCATTCATCACAATCCCGTGAGTACAAAGTACAAGCCTTACTGCCTCCACACCGCTTGCCTGGCTCTCAATACACATTGAAACCAAGAGGAACATCCGTGCGCAAGGGAAGATCAGGTCCTTACGGCTGGTCAAATGTAGGAGAGATGCAAAAAAACTTTTGCGAGTGGCAACCGGTACCTCGCCTAAGTTCTAAGGCCGGGTAACCTTAATAAATAAATAAAATTTAATAAATAGAAATAAATAAAGATAGAATAAAAATAAAAATAAAGAGAGAATAAAAATAAAAATAAAAATAAAAATAAGAATGATTTATTAAGCTCTTTAATTCATATGTAGTTTTATGTTATATTTCTTCAATACTGCAATATCCTTCAATATTAGAATATGAGTCTGTACCAATTAAAACCTGACTATGGGGCTTTCAGGCTATGAGCTGGAAATGTGTTACAACCTGAGTGACTTAAGAAAAATGTTTTGAAATATATCTGTTGTATGTTAACAGTACCTTAGAAGAACAACTATGCAATCAAAATAAACGTTAATATTAATCTAAAACCAATGAAATTTAATTCAAGAGTACTCGTCTTAATGTATGAAATTTAATTTTGAAAAGAATCTTTATATATATCTTCTTAGATCTATTATTTCAGGTAGTGTATCATATCTCTTTTATAAGTTACATTGTTCTTGTAACGATCCTTCCCTCCGGGCGATACTTGCAGCAGGTAACAACTCGTCTTCCTCGTACACTACGTTGATAGCCGAACACACTTGCTCCTATCGTGTAGTCGAGAACTCGCTAAGAGACACTTCTCTTTTATTCGCCGGGAATCGTGATAGTAAAGATAACTTGAATTGATAGTATAAGAAAGTACTTAGATGGTTGCGTGAGGCACTAACTACTTGTCGGTTTTTTTTTTTTTTTTTTATCTCAGTTTTGCATTTGTTTTACTACTACACAGGTACAAACCAGACATGCATCGCTAGATATGGCCAAGAAAAACCCTCAACTCCACCCCGGCGCCAGCGGAAAAAGCCATCATCCCAAGACCCTCTGGTGTGGGCCCAACCGCACGATCCTGTGGACAAGAGAGAAATACAAAGCCGGCTAAGCGGACGACCACGCAAATCCCCAAAACCCCACAGGCAGGAAACAACAGGAAAACCACTTGCCGTAACCTCCTACCCCCTAAAAATTCAAAAACCCTGCCGAAGCAGTAAACAAAGGAATGAAACATCTAATCAATATAAGGCGAAAGAAAAGACAAACAAGTATAACCCATGAGAATGAAAACCCAATCGAACAAAACATAGAACAAGCTACGTAACAATCCAGAAAGGGGCCGGTCATCACCCTGTAAAATAAGGGGCAATCATAACACGAAAGAAACCGGAGACAATTACAACGACCCAAGGCATTGAGTTAGTCCAAGGAGGTAGTGCTATACCATGAACTGCCGTAACCGAGGAGTGCGACCGTGGGCAACCGCGGGGGCGAGAGGAGCCACCAGGCAGAGAGGATGTCAGCCAAAAGGAGTGACCGGAGCTGACCGTGTAAGCGGAGGGCGCCGCCAGGACAAGGAGGAGGCTGTAACCGAGCCACGGGACGAAGATCGGACAAGGAGGGGGTGGAAGGCAAACAACTTGCTAGAAACAACCGACAAACAGGCCATGCTCGAGTGAATTCGGACCGAGAGGAACTAACTACTCGTTGGTTTTTTTCTTTTTTTTTTTTTTTTTTT
>QOVD01001717.1:0-29055 GCA_003521225.1 Tuber microsphaerosporum | reverse complement strand
CCTACCCTACCCTGCCCTACCCTTCTCCAACAAAGCCATCAGACAACTATGCCATAGTCTATATAGCTATGAGAACTCACGCCATATCACCCGGCACCGTAGTCCGAAATTTCCTCCTCCGGAAAAAGGAGCGAAAGAACAGGGCCAAAACTTTGCTCTCCGAGGCGAATCAAAAAAATCAAAAAAAATACCAGACCTTACTAAGAGAGGCAACGCCAACGTCCAAGCACATGGTTCGTTTATTCGAGTTTTTGGGGTACAGTATTCCACCCCTCATATCGATATTAATCAAGTATGACACCTAAAGAGCAATCTGACCAGATAACGATCTCAACAATTCTTGCAGGATGATAGTGCTTCAAGATAGTGCTTCACATACCGTACGTGCCCTTGCCCCGGACCCTCCACCCCACCTACACACTTTTTTTTATCCAAAAAAGAAAAGACAAACAAAAATGATAACATCCACTCCTGGTATCCCATACATTGCTTCTTCTTTTTTTTCTTTTTTTTCCATTTAACATTTCAAATTCTTCATGTGTTCGATCTTCGATCTATGTCTTGGGCAGTACGGTGCTATGGGGCTGATTTTAAATGCTTAAGTATACTGAAGTGTACTAGTAGTACAGTAGCTGCGGTGAGGAGAGGGGAAGGAAGGCGGAGAGACTGTGGAAGTGAAGTTGTGAGATTGGAAAGCATATATTTACAGTTGCACCTGGCTATAGTGAACCTCGCTATAGTGAACGGGGGCTGAAAGGAAAGACTGTGATTGGTCTGTTAGCTGCCTTTAGGCCTTGCTATTGGCTAATCTCTATAGTGAACGTGTTTTTTGCGTTCATTATAGCCAGGTGCGACTGTATGCTGGTCGGGTTCTGAGAAGTACCCGAGCAGCGTAGAATGCAATGCAATGTCCATCGTGAAGAAGATCATCTATTCAAAGAAGGAGGATATCCCCTCCTCCCCGGAGAAACAAAAAAGCAAAAGCATAAAAATGTAAAAGATTCATTCCCCCTCCCCCCGGTCTACCGGTCTCTAACATCGCGAATCCGATGACCTGCATGCTCTAACATAACAAGAGTGTGTGGACGACAGAAGGGCGGACTAATGAATTGCCGCACTCGAGTATATCATGTTGATCGATAGGAGGTGGTTTCCTGATTGCTTGTTTTTATTTTGTTTTGTTTGTGGTTTGTGTTACTATGCCGTGCTTGGTTGTGTTTACGGCACAAGCACCGGTACCGGTACCTGTGCCATGAATGTCAAACGTACCGCTAGACGCGGTGGCGGTCCGCCGGGATGATAAAGTTGAGGTTAAGTGAGTTAAAGTAACACACCTGTTCATCGTCATCATACCGGGAAATAAATTATGAAATTGGAGATCTCCTCCCCTCCTTACTCGAGTACGGTACCGTACTAGTACAGACAGTCCTTCTAACTTGCTTGATACCCCAAGTCCGATCTGTGGAAGAATGGAAAGAAGGGAAGGAAGTTGATGGAGGGATTCGCTTCTTATATTATAAAAAATAGGATAAATTTTCCGACGAAGATGGGAATATTTCCTTTTACCAGAAATGCCGGGTTGGCTTCATGATTAGTATCAGATTGTTTTTTCAATGGATGTTTTGAATGGTGGTGATTTCTAATCGTTAAATTGTTATTTTGGGGACAGAAAAGTTTCTTTTGTTTTTGGGTTTTCAGGCCATTACTTAGGTTATATGCCATGGATTTTCCCGTAGTTAGTTACAAATAAACCGAGGATTTAACAAAAAAAATTCTAACTTGCTTGATACCAGAAGTCGATCCCACGGACCCTCCCTAGCTTGTCTGCTCGCAAGCAGGCATATGAAACCACACCCGCCCATTTATTAAAAGGGTAGAGAAACGCCGATCCGACGTCACATCGACGCTGATAGAATAACCTTTATTTTTTTCCTTTCCTTTCCCTTCCTTTTTGCTTGATCGATTGAGTTTACTCTACCAATTGAATTGCTTTGGGGCACCGGTATTCTACGGCTTCGGGATAAAGAAGGCCTGATTTGTTTCCTAAGGGCCGTGGGATGATCAGGGTCCTCTTGTAATCTTTTTTTTCTCCCTTATTTCTTTTTGTGATTGTTGTGGCGACGTTTGTTTTTTTGCATCCGAGTACCGAGTACTCGTACCGGTACTGTGTGTATTGTTGCGTTGGTGGAGCGTTGATATCGGGTGACGATCGGTGTTCTGGAAGGCTGGGTTTGGAGTCTATCATGATGTTGTATGGTCAGGATGCTGGCAGACAATGGTATGCAGGGGGTGAAGGAGGGGGAAGTCCGGGCTTCGCAATTGTTGACGGCATGGGGGGGTGTGGCCAAGGCCTAGATGCTCCGGTACCAGTACTGCTGCTACCGCTATTGCGAGTACAGCATGAGTGTATGGTTCTCGCCTACAATACCGGTCCGCCATTAAGCTACGAATAGACTAGACCAGCACTCTTCCAACAGTAACCCTA
Organism: Tuber microsphaerosporum; assembly: GCA_003521225.1. NCBI lineage: Eukaryota > Fungi > Ascomycota > Pezizomycetes > Pezizales > Tuberaceae > Tuber > Tuber microsphaerosporum. The sequence continues at coordinate 26,570 of QOVD01001717.1, read as the reverse complement.
CGATAGCCACCCCCGAAGAATGAAACGTTTCTTGAATGTTTTTACAGTACCAGCCTCGCTACCGTAAAAGGTGAAAAAAGAAACCCCTAACATATAGACCAGACTTTTTTAAATCCTCCAATGACAAAGTCCTTGTTCCACCTCTCCAACGATTTTTACCACCGCTGCTCTAGAGGGTGGGTGCTAGGAAGGTGGGGGACGCTAAAGTGGACGCTAGAGTTTGAGACTCGTCCTATGATGGATTCGATTGACAGCCATTTTGTGTTCGGGGGGCAAAGTGCGGGGAAACCCTACTCGATTTCCTGGGGTTTCACGTATGCATGTGGGAGGTTGTGAACGAGATTTGGGTACCAGACTGATAACTAAAGAAGTCACTGGGGATGAACAACGGATGAAGCGAAACGTCTTCCTTTTCTCTTTCCTCTTCTGTCTCGTTTCCGTCCCAAGGTTCTGCGGGCGGAAGGGGCAATCTTTGGTTACCCTCTCTACAAGTTTTTGCTGTATGTTTTAATCTTATTGGCGATAACTCGGGATTACACACTGGATCTTCACTTCTGGCTTCTTATGCTCCCCCAATTCTCTTTCATGATCTCTTGCCCTCATGCGAGCCTGAGTACCGGTAACGGTCTGCTCACCGCAGATTCAACGACAGAGTATCGGTTGAACTTGCCACTTGACCTTTTGCCTTTCTTATTCCTCCTGTTGGTTGCGATTGAAGCATGGTCCCTCTCTCATCGCACAGATGCCCCAAGATGCTGGCTTCCACACCTCTTTCCCCAATTTATTTATCACTTGTAGAATTTCTTTTTCATTCCTTTGCTGTGGCCATATCTAAAATTCGCTGCTTTGCTTTGCTTCCAACAGTGCCGGTAGCCCATTCCTTTGCCCTGATTGCCGTCCTTGGGTTCTCTCGAGGCCAGCTTGGCCCCACGCCGGTATTGGTGATCAACATGGCCACCCACCCCCGTTATTCTCTCCTGCCTTTTTCCACTCTGTTCACAGGGTAAAGACACTGGAACTACTTATTTTGCCCCCCCCACAATTATGATGGAGGAGGTGGAGGTTAGCTGCGACGCGAGAACTGTGTGGGTGGGTATCATAGGGGAAAATACACACCACACCACACCCCTCACAATAATTACGCCCGTGGCCATTCCCAGTGTGCGAGGTACAAAAACCCCCCGAGCTCCTTTCCCATTCTTTTCACGTCTGTAGAGAGCCCGCTCCTTTCACTACTCCGTCTTTCTAAAACCAAAACCTCGTGATTTCTGCACCTAGCCGGCATACATATATATTTAATACCAGACAAGCGCCCCCCTCTAAGTAGGTCCTCTCGAGGAGCAGTCTTATCGTACCATCAACGTCCCATTAAACCTGATCATTTCATTCATTCTCTCACTCTACTCTTCTCTCCCCTTCTTCCCTGATCAACAGATCAAATCAAGTTTGTGAAGCAACGACCATATAAAACCTACTTCCCCTATTCTTCCTTCTCTATCTTTGTCGTTCGTGCTTTAAGAATCCTAAGCAAGGCCTAAAGTCAATACTTCCTTACAAACTCAAACTTTCCCATCACCTACATCCCCTCCCATCAACCAATCACAATGTCTTCTGCTCGTACCTCCGAACAGGCGACCAATGGCCAGCCTCCAAGTTATTCCCACTCCCGCCGTGGCTCTCTGGGTCCAGGAACCTTGACCGACTTCTTCTCCACGAGTCGAGCCCCCACGACCTCAGCCTACCCAGGGCCCATCACTTCCGCCGCAGCCCAGGCAAACCGGCGAAGGATGAGCATGTCCAATGCCTCTGGAACCTCTCCTCCGCGGGCCCAAACAAACATGTCGATGCGAAGGGGGTCCATCTCTTCAGTCTCGTCGGCCTCCTCGGCCGTAGACGAGAGTGCCATCGAAGAAGGCGAGGCCAATGCTAGCAGCCCGCCCAGCCTAGGCGGCAGCCCGTTTGCCAGAAGGCTTAGCTTTGGAGCAAGGGCTCTTAGGGACGTTCGGATTCCGCAAGGTAGAAACCCAGTCAATTTCCCCGTAAGCGCGGGGGCGGCATCTCCGACGGTGACTAGAGGTTAGCATCCTCTCCCCCCCTCCATCCCGGCTCTCCCCCGCACCCCGATTAGGTTATTCAATAGATAAGAGACAAGTGCTAACTTTATATATCACAATTGCAGGCTTCTGGTTGGATGGAAGGTCTGGATCTCAATCCCAAGGCTCCGACAGGGACGAGGCTCCCGTTCAACGCCGCCAATCCATCTCAGTCATGCCGCCACCAGTCAATACCATTTCACCTAAGGATGCTCACGACCCACTTCAAGAGAGGATGCTCAAGGGTGATTTCTACATGGACTGATTCACTCCAACAGCCTTACGGCACACACAATTAATCACATACATACTTTCTTCTCACACAACCCTCGATCGAGTCTTTTTTTTATCCCTTTTATTTTCACTTTTCTTTGAGTAACAACTCTTGCTTCTTTCCCTGAGACGAAACAACGAAAAAAACGACCGGCTGGGGAACAAACAAAAAAAATCCACAACGGAATACGACTCCGACACAAAAGCGAAGCCTGGTTTCCCCCCCTTTTTTTCTCGACAAAAAAACTCATAAAGTATTCGGGTACTACTTCATGATGTACAAATACCCGGTTCCGAACGAAAAGCGGAGTTCACGGTCGTTGGTGGCTTCTTTTTTTCTTTGTATCATACTAGTAATGGCGATATTTTCGACTTTGGGTTGGGTTGGGGGAGGAAGATTTTTGCCTAGGGCGAGGGTTGCATCGAGAAGGTTAGATTCCCGGATGTTGTGACTGCTGGTAGTCGGAGTGGTGGGTTGGTGGAGTTTGTACAATATGGAAGGGGGCTCTAGTCAAACGCCCTTGGACTCGTGCAGAATTGAGGGGAGAGGAGCGAGGCAGAGCAAAGTGGGGGCCGATTGATAATCGGAGATGGTGGGGAGAAGATAACGTTCATTTATCATTTCCATTGGGTTACAAATTAACATTTTTCTTCCCTTTTCCTTGTGGAGTCATCTGCTTTCGGTTTCACAAAACTTTGGGCGCAGTATTTGTATCGAGTAGTTGTGGGCTTGTGCACCGTACCTTATTGGCTTCTTTTTTATTTTTTGTTTGGTTTCGAACGCAAGCGAAAAACAGAGCAGCCCAGGATTTCTATTTTTGGGGGCTCAACCAATTCTGAAGATTATCTGTAGCACTTCAGTTGGAGAACAAGATTCTGAATTTCACTCTTGATTTTTCCTTTTCTTCCCTTCCCTTTTCTCGGCTTTTTCTTCGCCATAATCCGAATTCTCTTGATAAAAAACGCGTTGGGGGGAAGCTCTATCCAGCTCAACCTGATACCGGCGGGCTATGATTGACGCACGTGCCGTGATCGGAATCTGAGGAAACATCGACTTCCAGAAACCAACAAAGAAATGAACACTGAACCCCATGAAATGTGGAATACGCTGTACTATACTGTACAAGCACGGTAACTACGGGACGAGGGCCACGTGTGGGTTGTGGTCCGGACCCCGTCAATGGTATCTCGCTTCGCTTTTTATTTTATGTGCTCGAGGAGTGCGAGTGTTTTTATTTATCCTTACCCTTTTTTATCTCGCATGAGTCCCGCGGTGGTGCTACACACCTACAGCGCGCGCCAGTAACGAAGGGGAAGTGGATATTTCACGACAGTGCTTTGCCCACTGCTCGAGTAGAGTATTGCAGCTCACTTGTAACTTGTCGTATTCCCAGCAGCATTATTAGCACTCGTAAAGAGAAACTGGTTGCTCTTTCGCTCGCTTTATTCACATAGAATGCAGGGACACAAGCACTGCAGGAGGAGGGGAAGAGGCGGAGCAAATGATAAACTGTCTGTAACCAAGAGCAGAATTAAGAGATGGCATACCTGAAATTGTTTGTGTGGATTCGCTGAAATTTTAGAGAAATGACGTCTTTAACTGCACCATGATGATGATAAGAATGAAGAAACAAAGGGATAAGATTGGACTCGACTTGGATAATTTCTATGAATGCTGGAAACATTTCCCTGTTGAGGGATGCGCGGTGGGGTGGGCCTGGTCGGGAGGGTGCGAAATGTTTCTTTTTTTTCCTCTTCTCTGCTGCTCTCTTGATTTATTGTTTTTGTTTACTTTTTCTCGCTTTCACTTCTTGCTACTCTTATGATAAGCTGGAAAGGTAGGAGAAGGGAAGAGGAGAGGAAAGTGAAAAGGAAGGGCAAAAAGGGCGAGGGAGGCTGATAAAACCTTCTTCACTTTCGTCCTTCTGTCCATTTGCTTAGGGTTTGTTTCTTTGGCTGGGTTGCTATCGTTGTTGCTGCCGAGCCACACACACAGCCAACGTCTTCTTCCCTCGCGCCCCCAATCCCTCTCTTGCTGCCCTGCCCTGCCCTGCCCGCTTTTCTTTTTGATTCCATCCCCATCCCATCATCCTCTCTCTCTCATCCATCCCTCCAACCCGAATTCCTTCCACTTCCCTTTTACAGCACAAAGCTCTTTCCATCTTCCACCACCTTCACCACCTTCACCACCCCCCCACTAAAAGCCCCTTCCACATCCTCAGCTACATACCATCAACAACTCCCTCCCTCATCCTTTGACTTACGTTCAATCCCCAACTAAGCACACAAACATCTAAAATCTATCAACATCATGACTACCGAGGTATGTACCAGCAACTGTTTTTAACCTTTGCTTTTCATTCCCTACAGGACCCCTCCTTACTCATCAAAACAACATCCAACCCCTCCCTTTGGTATCCGTCATCATCAACTCCCTCCCACCAAGAATATTGCTAATGATTGTTTTGTTCCTTGTGATTCCAGCGCGAGAGGTAATTTCATCTTACTGGCAAACTATTCCCCTTGACCGGTAATCTCATACTAACTCCCGCTGCAGCAAGACCTTCCTCGCCAGATTGTGCGAGCAAGCTGAACGTTATGACGGTTTGTTGTCCCCGCGTTTCTTGCCGTTTCTATGACGGTGACGTTCTTTATTAACTCTTCGGCTTGTTATATTTTAGAAATGGTTACTTATATGAAGGTATTTACCTCCTTCCAACCCCACTTTCCACGAAAAGTCGGCAGCAAACAGTGTGAAAAATATACTGACTTGTTTTTTTTCTTCTCTTTCCAGGAAGTTGCTAAGGTATACACAGCCCTAGAGCTGACACATCTATCGTTATAACGATAGTATTCCTGGCATCCGATCGGCTCGATCGGCGTCATGGATCTAAAACTGGATTCGGTGCTAACCGGTGGTTTTTATCAGCTCGGTGGTGAACTCTCTGTTGATGAGCGTAATCTGCTTTCGGTCGCGTATAAGAATGTTGTCGGAACCCGTCGTGCCTCATGGAGAATTATCTCTAGTATTGAGCAGAAGGAGGAGAACAAGGGTTCTGAGAAGCACGTTACGAAGATTCGCGAGTATCGCCAGAAGATTGAGACTGAGCTGGAACAAGTTTGTGGTGATGTTCTCAACGTCTTGGACGAGTCTTTGATCCCTAAGGCCGAGTCCGGCGAGTCTAAGGTTTTTTATCACAAGATGTACGCCATATTTCCGTACAAATTACCCCTTCACTTTTGTGGAAAAATCGCTGATAAGCCTTATATTACAGGAAGGGTGATTACCATCGTTATCTTGCCGAGTTCGCCTCTGGTGATAAGCGGAAAGATGCTGCGACCGCCGCCCATGAGGCTTACAAGGTACATCAGTACCCCGCCCCCGCTTTTGATCCACTCAAATGATCAATTTTTTTTTCTTTTCTTCTATGGTACATGAGCACGTGCTCACTAATTGCTGCAGAACGCTACCGACGTTGCGCAAACTGAGCTCACACCTACCCACCCTATCCGCCTTGGTCTTGCCTTGAATTTCTCAGTTTTCTACTATGAGATTCTCAACTCGCCTGATCGCGCATGTCACCTTGCCAAGCAGGCATTTGATGACGCTATTGCCGAACTCGACTCATTGAGCGAGGAAAGTTACCGTGACTCGACTCTCATCATGCAACTTCTCCGTGACAACTTGACCCTCTGGACTTCCAGTGAATCTGGGGATGCTGAGGAGTCTGCACCTGCGAAGGAGGAGGCTAAGGCCACTGAAGCTAAGCCGGAGGAAACCCCGGCAGCATCAGCCCCAGCCGAGGAGACTAAGTAAATTTTCAATGGATAAACAAAAAGCAGTTGTGGATTTTGGCTGTTGCGTACTTGGTTTCAATGATGGCATCTGATGGGAAAGGGACTCTGGTGATAGTGTTTTTCTCTTTTCTGTTTAATGTTCAACTTTGATTGTCGCCGGGGAATGAAGTTTCAGTCAAGACATATACATGCATCTGGTAAATGGAACGCTTGTTATCTTTTGAAGGCAATTTTCCTGTTTCCTGTTTTTACTTCTTCATTGGCAGCACAAAGAAAACCAGCGGAAACGTCATGGGATTTCCATTTTTTCGAAACTTCTAAATGTTGGTTTCTTGTCTTTTTTTCTTTATCTACTCTGTTAGCGGATTTCTTGTTTCTCTTTTCCTATCCTACCGCTTTTATTCCCCATGCCCCATCTTGCGGTTTTTCTGCAAATTTCTCAATCCCCTTTTCCCCGTTGCCCCTCCCCATCGACCTCAACTTTTCTTGAACTCGGAACTGTTGCGCTGATATTTTCACCGATAACACAATTTGTTTGTGGTAAAAAATCTTTGGCTAAATTTCATTCACGTTCATGTAAGGCTTCTCTAGACAGTTGATAGCTTATTGTGTGCGTTTTTGACGGAACAGAATTCGAGCGATATTCCCTCATGATGGGAGGGTGTTGCTTTTTGCCTTGTAGAGAGATTATTGGTCGTTGAGTGATAATTTAACGTGAGCCGATACCGTCTAGATATATGTCCATGCTCCTACTGTAGGATTTTACGCAGCTTCGTAATGGAAGTTGAAGAAAGCGGGTAATTTGCTTCTATCTCCTGGTCGGGCGAGACGATGGTCTCATGCATTAGCGTCGATTCTAGTTACTAATATGGCAATGGACATCAAAAGCAGGTTGTCATTATTCCACTGCCTAGACTAAAGCTAACCTTTAGAAGTCGAGCTTATCCATATATAGCTAACTTAGTCAAGCTAATGCATGAGACCAATTTTCTTACAGCCTCATCTGATTAGGAGATACAGAATCACTTGATACCTTCCGGTAATAGTGACGGTGATGATAGTGTAGGATAAAGTCCTGAGCTATATACGATACGGTGAGAACACTTCTAGAAGAACCCTGTGTGCTCAGAAGCCCGGGGATTGGTATCTGGGAAATAGGAAAAGCAAGCTTACGCTCGGAACTAAACCCGCCCACATTTGGCGAGCAGGTAGGAAGCATTCTAGAAATACAGTTAATGGGCTGTGATAACTACGGTGCCTCCTTTCCCTCCTCCACTCACCTAGGCCAAGAAAAGACTTAGGGCGCCCCCGCTACGAAGCCATCTTTCGTTTCTCCTCGACACTCTTCAAAACAGAAAACAAAACAAACACAATGCCACCACAAAAAGTCATCATAGATACAGACCCCGGGTATGTTCCGTCCCCCATCATGATACCAATCCACCGCTAACTCCAGTAAACCCCAGCGTCGACGACATCCTCGCTCTCCTCCTCGCGCTCTCCGCCAGGGAGGAGGAACTCCAGGTCCTGCTGATATCACTGACCTTCGGCAACATCGACGTCGAGGGCTGTCTGCTGAATGTGGTCTCTATGTTCCATGTTCTCGAACTGGAGCGGAAGTGGAGGCTGGAGAGCGGGTTGCCGGTCGGGTTTGGCTGCCTGAGTGCGCATAAGCCCATTATTGCGGTGGGGGCGGATAGGCCATTGGAGGATGAGATTATAATGGCGGATTACTTTCGTACGTTTTGTTCAGGCTCACCGTTGGGCGGTGTGGTGGAGCTTGTCAGATGGCTAACAGACGGGGGCTGGGAACAGATGGAGCGGATGGGTTGCAGGGGATTCATACCAGTGTCTGTTTTCTCCATATTGTGGGCAGGGTTGGACCGGGTTGAGCTGATGACGAGGAACTTTGGCAGGCACCGCATTTTACGCCAGAGCAGACGTGGAAACACATGTTTGCTACTACGCCCGTGTTGAAGGAGGATGAAGAGCACCCACCGAATTTCAGGCCCACGAATAGCCCGGCGCATAAAGAGATTCTGAGAATTCTCAGAGAGAATCCGGTGGATAGTGTCACTATTATCGCTGTTGGCCCTCTGACAAATCTAGCTCTAGCAGCGGAAGAGGATCCAGAGACGTTCCTGCGCGTCAAGGAAGTCGTGGTTATGGGCGGGGCTATTGACGTTCCCGGAAATGTACCCCACCTTCCCCCGACACCGCATACCGTGCTAACCGAAGGAACAAGGTGACACCCAACGGTGAATTCAACACAGTGGCCTGTCCATACTCCGCCGCTAGAATCTATTCCCTAACCTCTCCCACCCCCTCCTCCACTGCGCCCTCACCTTCCACTACCACCACTAAAAAACTAAAATCGACCCCAGGAACCTTCTCCCGCCGCCTAAATCTCACCATATTCCCCCTAGACATAACAACAACCCACCTCCTACCCCAAGAAACCTTTACCGATGCCATAGCCCCCCTCCTCTCCTACCCCTCTCCATCACCACTAGCCCAATGGACAAAGATCTTTGTCAACGCAACCTTCGCCAAGCTAAAGAAACTTTATTCCGGGGAGAAGCCCAGCGATACGGGCTTCTCCCTACACGATCCGTTGTGTGTCTACTACGTGCTCACCCGGCAGCGTGGCGGGTGGGAAGCACTAGAGGAAAGGGACGTAAGGATCGAGACGAGTGGGCAGTGGACCAGGGGTATGTGCGTTGTGGACTACCGCGGAAAGAGGGTCGAGTTGGACGCGAAGAAGTCCGTGTTGTTAGGGGACGAGGGGATTTGGTTGCATTGTGAGTTTGGGAATAGGGTTCGGCAGATGGTTAAGAGTCCGGATGAGAAGGGGATGGCAGGTGAGATGTTGAGGAGGATTTATGGAGGGGCTTGAAGGGAGCTTATGGGAGGAATGAGGGAGGGTGGATGTTTGAGTGTTAAGTTGGCCTATAGCGTTCCCAGCGATATGATATTTTAATTGTTGTTAGTTAATTTGGTTTAGCAAAGAATGATAAACGAGCAGCAGAGTACGGTGCAGGCACCATATTAAGTTCACGTACTTTAGTCACCCGAGTATTTTTCGAAGCATGCTGTCAATATCTCATTAGGCAAAATATTACAAGCCCATCAAGCAAGCCTACAATACCAATTAAATAGTTGAAAAAATCCTTCATTCATTCCACTAAGAATACTCAACCACCGAACCCCTCGCCTTCGCCTAATTTAGCACTAGATCGTATCACATCGAACAAGAATCAAGGTGATCGTGTCATGGGAGCACAAACTATCACTCGAACTCCAACCTATTATATCCCAGCCCAAATCTGCACTTTCTTTGCTAAATCTGCAGTTACAGCATATATAAAGCTAAAAACTGTATCCTGCCATATCCAGACGTTCACTCATGATACAATTTTTCGCAGGGAGCCAGCCGGTATACGGATAATTCACATCTTTATCCGCCTAGCATACTTATTAATTAGTTCGCGAGGCCTGGATCTACCTTTTCGCCCACTTATGATGCTTGCCCATCTGATCACCTACTGACTTGCTTATTTGGCCCAACACCTTTGAATTGGTCTAACTTACCTTACTTACCAGGCAAGCTTTTCCCAGCACTGTATTATGTTATGCTGTACTGTGGTGTACTGTACTGTGGCGTAGTGTGGTTCTCGGACTATACTCATTCCACTACTCCCTTCCTTCCTTCCTACCTCCCCACCAACCATACCATGACCAAAACCACAGGAAACATATAACACCAGGAAGATCACAACAATCACCTTAGCCACCTCGCATCCCCCACCTACTCACAGCAATGAAGCTCCAATCCGCCGACTCATAACCCTCCAAACTAAATATCGGATATATAATGAAGGAAGGAAGGAAGGAAGGAAGGAAGAATAAGAGTGCGGTAAGGTTGCCATGTGGAATGATTGATTGTACTGGGTTGGAGGATGGGAGTGTGCTCTGGAGTAGTCTATTGGGAGGCTGGGATGGATAATCGAATGCTGGTGTGTGAAGTGAAACACTGGGATTTGGGGTTGTGGATGTGGTAAGGGAGGTTATTGTTTTTGGAGGCAGCTGAGGGGGATAGTAATGGTGAAAACCTAGAGAGTGATGATATCGTCGTTCTCGAGGGAGTTGAGGTTGACTTTCTCGCCCTCTAGCTGAAGGTATGGAGAAGCTTACGCCCCAGGTTTTTAGAGACTATTAGTCCGCTGATGGGGGAGGCTATACATACTAGAGGACTGTCTGCACTTCTCAGCTGCCCTAGATCAAAATGAAGAGATGAAATGAGATGAAAAGAGATAAGGGAAGTCCACCGCTTGGGACGAAATTATTGTGGGAGGAGGAGGGGCTACAAGAGAAATGTTAAGAGGGATTATCAACCCTGTGCAACAGAGCTACTTGAGCCGAAAGCAGTCTACAAGATAGAGAGAAGCTTGCCACTCAGGCCTTTAAACCCAGAAGTGGGGACTGAGATGCCTACCAAACCGTCATCGGTTCTACTCGAAGTAACTATCGTGCGAGGGAGGCTTACTATTGAAGCAACCAGCGGATACCGTAATGGGACAAATTGGTGAGCTTATCGGAGGACCGTCAGCACCGCCTAGATACCCGCGGAGTTTACAGAAAAATACCCTAGCAGAGGTCACCCTAATGGCTATACCGGTTGAAATAAACCACAGTGATGATAATGATATTATAATACCTGTCAAGCCACCTCAAGTTAGACTCCATCACTTGATATCACTCGTGAGAAATGGTCCGGTTTACGAAAAAGCAGTTACACTGATAATGTAGCCCTCGAATTCAATGCAGTGGGCAACTAATACCTCTAGAATACTGTAGTGGTCTGTTCGCCACTGTGAGGGCGCCCACCAGTCCAACACCCACTAACAGCGCTCATCAATCGAACTCAACCTTCCTAACAGAGCTACTCAGAATATTTTGTATCGACCACGCCCAGTCCTTGGGCACCGCCTCATCTCGCCTACCTCCGGTAGTGGATTGCGTTGACGAGTAGGATATACTCTAGTGTTATGCCGGTGTCTGGGGCTACTACGGTAGCGAACTTAGTCCGTACGGGGTTTCGTAGGTGTCGAAGAGCAATACCACGACGGCCTTCTCGCTACCACTACGCCCCCGCTCTTGCTCCCTTCGCAGGCCCTTCTGCCAGAATCATGCACCAGAGATGGAGTACCATGCAAATAGCATACAGTATCCTGTAAAGCCAGCCCGAGGCCAGAAATTAAAATGGGGGTGTAGCCTAGCGAAAGGGTGCTACTCTTGGAAATGTTTGCAGCAGCGGCCATTGCAATAGTTGGGCAGGTGGAATCGCTGTGCGGGCACGAGATACGGCCTCCCATGAATTCAAATTTCGCAGAATGAACTCGAGGAGCGATTGTAGGTACAGGTCTATCCGGGTAGCGGGACCATAGAGATAAGGCATGTCTGAGAAGAGTTGTAAATTACGGTGCCAGCCCATTGTTTGGTGGTGGGCATTTGGCAGGTTGGTCGGAAGTGCCAAAACCTACGCTTGAAAGTGGATATCTATGGGATGATAGAATGTCCCTTGCTCAATCCCTGTTTCAATCAAGGCTTGCACAGCCACCCTCTTAAGCGATCACTCGCCACATTTACACGTCATTTCTATTGGCAGTTGTCTTACAGAGAGAAATAGCACATGCAACTCTAGACCTGGTCATCCGTATTAACTCAACCGGTTCGCTGTCTGTCCTCTCCAAACCAGTACAACATCTGGCCTCTAGAGTCATCCCCCAGTTTTATCCACCCCGAACCATTTCAATCCCACATAAACTGGGCCGCTACCACGTCCCACTCGAAACCATAAACACCTGCAGCTCCCCCTCTTATCAGTTCTAGCTCGTTAGGTAGCTCTGCCCGCTGCGCATTCACAATGTCTGGTAAGTTCTTGAGCTCGATATACTTTATCGACCCGCCCGCTAACTACCACGACAGTCGACTACTGTATGAAGCCAGATCCGTCTTAACCCCCCCACAGCTAACCCCATTCAGACGCAGCTCTGGAGGTCTCTCCTCAAGCAAGCCAGCAAGAAATCCGTGAGGCCTACAAGAAGTAGCTACCCTTCTTCCTCCCCAGCCAGCACAATCTAACCACCCGACTCTACAACAGAGCAGCCCTAAAAAACCACCCCGACCGAGTTTCCCACAACGACCCCTCCCGCGCAGCTCGCACCCGAAAGTTTCAACAAATCAACGACGCATACTACACCCTAAGTGACCCCCAGCGACGCCGTGACTACGACTCAACCCGCACCTACCAAAGCTCCTACAGTAACCCCCAACATGCGCAGAGTGACTGGCAGGACGATCAATTCGCCGACATCTTCGAAGAGATGATGCGCGACGAAGGCTTCGCCGAGAACACGGGCGAGCAGACCACGCCCAATGGTAAATTCTGGGGGATCCTCGGAGGCCTATCCGGTGGCGTGATGGGGTTCATCGTCGCGAACGTGCCCGGTATGCTCGCCGGTGCCGTCGCTGGAAACAGATTGGGTGCCGTTAGGGATTCCAAGGGGAAGAGCGTTTACGAGGTTTTCCAGGAGTTGCCTCAGGGTGACCGTGCGAAGGTGGGTGCCAGAATCTTGCTCTCTGCGACGGTGATTGGGGGTGCCATTGCGATCGGGGGGTTGAGGGGAAAGCTGACGAGGGCGGTGGTGGTTAGCTGCTTAGCGATTTGGCCGCAAAGGTGCTGGCGCACGCTGTTAGCGGTTAGGTGGAATGTTAGGTTTTCGAGGTCGAGGAGAGATGATAGTCAGTGATGTTTTCCGGGGCGAGTAGATGGCTGTTTGGATGAGGTCTCAAGAGGAACCTTTCCACAAATGATTTTATGATGGGAACGGCGTTCTTTTTTGCCTTTCTTTTCTTTTTTCTTTTTTCCCCTCATATATCTTTCCCTTCACTCCCTTCTTCCGTAATTCCGGTTTCCTGGCCGGTAGCGATATTTTACATTGTGGTCCTATAATATACCCACATAAAGTGAGAATCCATGATGCTTCCCTAATCTAAAGACCGTCAACAACAAACCTCCTAAAAGCCCTTCCTAACACTCCAATAAAGCCCTTAAGCACCAAACCAACAAGTGCATAAGAAAACGAGCTCACGATTACCACAGAGTCAGGATCTCATAAATCCAACCACCAAGCCATCACACACGGCACACGGACACCACAAACCGCTCCATAGCCCTGGCACAATACCGGATATACCGATCAAGCCCTTATAAGGTAGCGCGCCCCATATGCACCACAACAGCTAGATCAGTCCCGAAAAAACCCCTTGTTCCCACCCCCCTGAGCTTTTGATTGTGCAATCTGAGGACGGCAGTAGTACAATTCTCGTACCGGTACCATGGAGGCATTCGCTACTAACATCGCACTCGCTCGCTTACTCCTCCTCCGCCTGCTCACTGTGCGGAACGGTAAGCTCTGTATATTAATTTCCCACGACACCAAAGGGAATATACCGATAGTGCATCAATAATAACTACCGACCAGGTACCGTATCGCACAAACCACTCGTACTAATACACACCCATGCTACGGGAAGGTGAATACGGTAGCATAACCGCTGTGATCGGGATGAAACACAAACTGCCGCACATGGTAAATAAAAGGCCCGAATGAAAATTGAATATCGAATAATGACGAAAAATAAAAATGGATTGAAAATCTCTCCCCCGACGGGTTTCTGTGAAAATTGAGGTATTAGTGTGAAAAGAAAAAGGGCTCCTTGTGGTGTCTTGTTCAATTGGATGCAATCGAGGTATCATGCGTGTCCTGTGGCTGCACGTATTTCTCGTAAATGGGAGAGTATATCTGTTGTTCGTAAGGGGAAAGTCAATAGGATTCGAGGAAAGGAATGAAACCAACTACCAGCAGAGGGGAGAAGTGGGGCACACTCGAGTGGTATTGCTACGGTGCTAGTAGTACTATCATAGAATAGAAAGGTTTGGTAAAGGGTACTATATCATCTCGCCAAATGAAGTATCTCCTCCGTTTAGGGATTATATCGTTGGGGGCATCTTGGTTTGGTCATAAAGTTGAATGATTTTGTTTAGTTAGAGCTTAATTAAATAAAACTAATATTCTGAGAAAATATTTCTTGAAGAACCTTCTACCCTTAGTGCTAGGTTTAAAATCTAGTAAGTATTTCTATGAAAACTCAATACCAACTAGCAATAATCCCCATTAATGCTGTTGTTTGATATAGAATGTATAAACAGGAAATAAATAAATTATTAGAAACACTAGTATGTATTGGTAGATAACTGAAGATAAACTAAATATGGTTAGTAGGTTAAGTCTATAATCTACCAATCTAAAAGTTATAAAACCTTTACAAGTATGTGACATTCGTCCTTTAGCCTTGTGCACTTTTTGAACTGTTCAGCCCATACAGGCACCACTTTTCTAATCTCCACATTGTCCCCAGTCATTCACTATCTTGGCCTCATTGAACTAGTACTTAAACCTCCTAAACCTCCCCAGCCCATCAGCCAAGCCTAAATGGAATGGTAGATTTCCATGGTTGTCAATCACAAGAGATGATACGGTTGGACTTTACATCCCCTACAAGTAAACAAAATCTTTTTTTTCGTCGCAGGCTCCTTCCTCCCCCACCCCCTCACTTTTTGCTCAGTGTAGATCCACGCACCATACGTTGAATAAATAAATGAATAAACAAAATAGCCCGCAGTGGGGACATCCGTTGCCTGAGAAACGTTCGGCTGTTAACCTTCTTAAAAGAAGGCTCCGTCATTACGGGTATTGTTTCCGTGGGCTTGACAGGCTATATAGTGATTGATACTTTTTCAAGGAAAAATATTATCCATGACTGAAGTTTTAATTAATTAATTTATTTCTATGCTCGAGTGCTTTTTCTCTTTCTTTCTTTCTTTCTTTCTTTCTTCGTTTCACATGGATGGCTTTTCGTGATAAGTTGGGCTTAGTCGGATACTGGAAAGGGGAAGGAGGAAAAAAGGATATTAATGTCGATGTGCTGCGGTGGACGGAGGGCTCCAGCCTTGTGTTTACAGAAGTTGTCAACACCATCCGCACTCACGGTCCGCTGGGCAAGGCAAAATGGTTGGGGTGGCCACTACCACCGAGCGTGCAGTACTTGTACCACCAACGCCTGAATCCTCACGAGTGTAAGGGAGCACCAACCAAAAAAAAAAAGTAAAAAAATACCGAGTATTCGGGCAATAGGAAATAGGAGAAGAACCAAAGGGTCAATTCTCATACTTTACATTAAAAAATCACTTTAAGAAATATCTTTAAACCTTACACCCTAATTCCTTTCGAAACATTAACACCCAACTATCCCATCTCATCCAATATCCAACCCATTCGTCCGTTTCATACAATTTAAATTTTACAAAGTGAGCAAACCAGCGAAAATAGCGGCGACAGCGAAGCCGCCTGGAACAAGCCCGGCAGCTGAGTTGGAACTGCCAGTAGAGCTAGCATTGCTGCCACTTTTAGTGGATGTGGAACCGGAACTTTTAGTTTTGGTAGCGGTTCCATTGCTCCCTGAGCCGGTGGTGGCATTTCCTGTTGGGGCACCTGTGAGAGAGCTGACGGCGCCGCTGGGTAGGTTGCTGCCGCAGAGGGCTTGGGCAACGGTGATTGCCTCTGTTTTTCGTTGTGTTAGTAACTTCCGTCAGGCCTAAAAGGTATGAGTAGGAGAGGTGGAAGTCTTACTAGCGAGATCCGCAGGGTCTGTGCAAGCTGACTTGAGACATGTAGAGACGTCGGATATGAACTTCTCATTCTTGCAGATACAGGTGAAGTCTGTAGTAGGGCAATTGGTGCCGCTCAGGCTAGACGAGGCGCATGGCAACTAGTATCAAAGTTTGTGTTAATGGCACTCCTTCTCTGCGGGCATATGGAAGGACATACAGCACAAGAAGGCAATTGCGACAAATCAGGGGTCTGAGCAGCAACAAGAACGGCAGCACCGATAATAGAGGCGATGAATGAGATCTTCATTTTTGCAGAGGGATTAGAAACTGAAACACACGACGATGGCAGTGGTAGTAGGTAAATGAGTGGGTAAGTGAGCGTGATAATGGAAGTGAAAACGAAGGATATTAAAACGGACAAGATAAGTAAGTGAGGAAACCCTAGAGGTGGGGGATAACATCAAGGTATTTATCTATTCTCTTCCTTTCCATTTCCACCCCTTCTTACTTTCTGCCCGGTCGGATGTGTGGTGGGTCAGAAACGCGGCTGAGCGCGGATGGCTGGGAAAGAGAGTTAAATTGGGAACCTTTACAAGCTCACTCGCTGCATCCTTTGAGAAGGGATGATTTGGTGTGTGAAGGAGGGAAGGCTTGAAGGCTTGGCAGGGATACCGGTAACCTTCTCGTTATGCTTTGTGTCATTGAATGATCGGGAGTTCACCGGGTTAGGTTACTTTTTTTGCTTCTTCCGTCTTAGCTTCCCCCTCCAAGGAGAGGAGGGAATGGATGAATGAGCAAATAGGACGTGTGCGAGCAGATCCACCTTGGACCCGTTTGATTTAAAGGAAATTATGGTTTAGACCTTCGGAAGGCTTTGTTTGGCAGCAGAGCTTCCAAGAAGGAGATTGGGATGATTTGCCTGCCGGTATTGCTTGCCTAAGAATATGGTACCATGGCCAATGGCTGGGCTGTGAATGAGGTTTGGTATTTACCACTTATGGTAGCTTTGGCTATGGCCCAAACCTTCTCAAGTTTATTCGAGTGGCACCTTGTCCGGAACTAAGCGGTTGTTCAATATAGGGGCTAGATGCCAAAACTCCCCTGACCCCTTCTGTCCCGTTCCAAGAGCACCGGCACCCTTCCACGCATGTCTCCCTTGCTTGGAACGAGGCAATGAAGAATGTCATACTGGTGCTCGAGGATGCATAAATCAACGTGACCCGCACTGTATTTATATCGCCCTCACAAGCTTCGAGAACCTCTTGCATTGCAAACATTGCTAAATGAATGAACGGATGATTAATCAATCAACCAACCGATCACCACCACCAAACAGGACGACAAAGCACAATTCGAACCCGCGATAGTGATCGTAGATGCTGCACTGCATCGCCCCCCGCCGGCCAACCGCCCGCCTCCTCGTTAATTCGTAAAGCGTCCAGATATAGAGAAAGTCTCTTGGCGCCAGCAAGATGGTCATGCTGCATATGAGAGTTTCCTTCCCCCCAATGAGGGCTCCCGGTGGCCATAAATTATGTTGAATATACCGGACAATAACGCTCTCTTGGCGCCAACTCGTTCCCTATGCAAGCACATCCGGATGCCTACGAATTAACGAGTAGCTGGTTGATTGTTGCTCCCTCAAAGGCAATCAGTTTGTGAGCTCAGCCACAGCAGGGGTCAAGATTAGTTAGGAGAGAAATAGGTCACGGGAAATTGCATTCGAGGAAAGGGGAACAGGCAAAAAAAATAATAATAATCCTTGAGATTCCACGACCGAAGACCTTTGTGGAATCGATGATTGGGAGCACACGCACACACTGCCTGTACGAAGGGGTGGAGTATTGGGACAAGCAGGGGTAGCAGAGGCCTGTGCATATACCGGCGCTTCAGAAAGAGTATCAAGGAACCAAAAAAGTAAGATAACTACCAACTCCAGTAATTCCACCACCTCTCACTACTCGAGGCCAGGCATGGGGAGGCGGGGGGAGTTGAGGAGTGCTCCAGAATAGGGCGTGATGGCCGGTCGGAGAGAGATGTGCTTGGGTAGCGTATGCGGGGTAAAAATGGAGGTTGGGCTTGGTTTTGTTATCATATATGTGATGCCGAGAAGTGGTTTACGATGGTCTCAGACGAGAGATGGGGTACGTGGGGGATCTGCGGGGCAGCCCTGACACAAATGGCTCAGGAGGATAGAAAAATCGGAAGATATCAGCAAGATCTCCAGGGGACAGTGAGTGCCCGCGCAGGAGTAAAGTATTGGAACTTGGTGGATTGGCCAGTTAGGATCCTTGATGGCCATCTCACGATAGCTTCAAGTCTTTATCAGGAGCAATAATTTTCATCTGTCAGGTTAGCCTGGATTTGACTAGATTGTGTTGATAGTTATGGACGCATCAAGAAAGGGACACCACAACAGATGGGCTTGGAGTACGATGTGGCTAGTGATAGCTCACATTGACAAGATGATAAAGCTCTTAGTTATTCTCCTGATTACCAACTGACATATTCTTGTGTGGGTTCAATTCCTTCAATCTTGATTATCAGTTGCAGTGGCTTAATAGTTGTTGTTATGTTAGTTCACTCAAGGAGAGACCCTGGTAGGTTCAAGTGATAGAGTCTGAGGACAGGGCACCTGGTTGAATTATTGTTGACAATAAATGAAAGAATAATGTGATATTAAATTATGGCCCTTGACCTGTTGTCCTTGGAATAGAGGACCGTAAACAGGATTCCCTAGATGGAAAAGAAGAGTCAAGCCAGGAAGTTTATTTTGCCAAGAATGTGACAAGTCAACCCTGGGCTTAGCTATAGGTGGTATCCTGTATGAAGAGTAATCTGACAGTGAGCTTGGTAAGTTGAAAGGTGTCACTTATTTAGCATTAATGGTTGTGACAATTAGGACTAAATATGGTTGGCCAGCTGAGGCAGAGACCAAGTGGCCCTGAGCAGGTATCGCAAAGCTTATGCGAATACCATAAGTGGGGCCAGACAGTATTCCTAGGTGCCTTGAGCATTGATACTGGCCCAAGAGGACGGTCTGCGCACATCGGTCAGTATCTGATATCATCTACTTAGTCGAAGATTAGGGGAATCGTTTGGCATAAGAAGCAAACAGCGTTTATAATGTGATATTCTTACAGTCTGATATCTTCACTAGGCAACAGTTCAGATATTGTTTGACTAATTATCCTATTAAGAAACAGAAAACGGAACGCATTGAAAGGGCAAAGAAATTAGCTTTTATGATAGTTGAATAACCTCTCGTAACACCTAGTGTAGAGAGAGAAGTAATAACTGTTTCAGCTCTCAGTCTTAGCCTATTAGGAGTTGTGCCTGTTGAATTGATAGAATGAGTTTGATGGATGGAAGATAAGAGTATGCACCAGTAGGTGGTGCTTATCTATGAGTATTTGTTTTACCCTCTTTTGTGTATTATGCTACTAATAAGTGTACTTGGAATGGGTGATGAAGTTATTGGTCTAGTACCGTGGCTTTCTTCGACTGGGTTCAGAGCATAGATAGTATTCTCTTATTGTGTTGTATGAGATAATGGTAGGAGAGGGTGAAATGGCTAGAGTAGGAAAAACGTTAGAAAAAGTGAGAGGGTATGATGTGGGGATTAGGCAGTTGAGGGTTGTAGTGGATAATGTAGGGGTTTTGAAGAAATTAAGAATAGGAAGAAGTTATTGCAGAAAATAGTAGCAGAGAGTAAGGGAATGGGGAAAGCAATTGTGGAAAAGGGGATGGAGAACAATATGATTTTAGTTACTGGAACATGTGTGAGTAAGGGAAAATGAAGAAGTAGATGAAAAGGCTATAGAAGGAGGGTTTATGGAGAATAGAGAAGATGAGAATATATTGTGTTAGAGTATGTGAAAGAGAGCAGAAGGGAGAGGCAAAATAGGTGTTGGAAGGAGTATTGGTTAGAGAAAGAGAAGGAGAGGGCTTATGTTAAAAGAGGAGAGAGAGAAGTGGGGTAGTAAGAGAGTAGGAGAGAGAATAAATTTTTGTTTTGGATGAGAAGTGAACATGATGGCATAAGAGGTACAAGATATAGGAAACGAGATGGAAAATATGAGTGTGGAATAAGAGAAGATAGAGACCATGTACTGTTAGTATATAATCAATGAGAAAAGGAGAGAGAGATTATATGAGAAGTGTAGGGTAGAAAAGGAAAAAAGGGAGAAGTAGTAGATATGAAGTGATTGTTGTTTGAAAAAGATGGAGTAGGGGCTGTTAAGAAATTTGAAAAATTGACGAATTAGATAGGGTTGATGTAACCGGTACAGGTACCTGAGTTACTATGTTTGGTTTTGAGTATCGTTTGATACTGAGTATGTTTTATTTTTGGCTTTGAGTATCGTTTGATACTTAGTATGTTCTTTGTTTGGTTGCAAGTATTGTTTGATACTTTGTATGTGTTAGGTTTGATACCTAAGGAGTTTCAAGCCTGCCACTTTTAGAGTCTCATTGTTATTGTTAAGTAAGGTACAGGATTGTCTAACAAGTGTATTTAAGACCTGCTATTCTCTGGACTTAGAGAAAGCAGACTTCGACAGACAGAGTTTTCAATATACTTGGTTGAACTGTTACTTTTTCAGTTCGCTTCGAGAATCTTTTGCATTCACTTAGGTTTATCAAATGTCTACTATTATGAACTACTTAGTAGTTGCAATATAGTAAGAAGGATTGTTCAACAACTTCGTCCAAAGCCGTTGGTACTTAGTCTCGTTAGATACCACACTTTAGTATAGAGACTATATCGTTACCCTATCAACATACGGTACCACAGTGTGGGGCCGTTACAGTTAAGATGAAATGAGAGAAGAGAGAAAAATAGGGAGAGAAGAGAAGAATAGGGAAGACAATGGGTAGAAGAGAGAAGGAAATTGGCAGGGGAGAGGGCTAGAGATAAGAGGGAGAGGGATTTAAGATTAATGAGAAAAAGGATTAGGGAGAGAAGATTATTGGAAAAGGAAGAAAAGAAAATTAATGGAAGAGAGGATAGGTATAGAAAGGGTACACCTATTGCAAGTGTACAACCTCTGAAAGGGTATTCTAGTAGGAGAAGCAAGATTTTAGGAGAGAGAAAGGATGTTGGAAATAGGAGAAAAGGGTAAGAGGTATAAAGAAGTAATATGAGAAAGGTTAGCAAAAAGGTCAAACAGACTTGATGCAATAAAAAGCCCTATTAGTGTTATTAGCATGTAGGAGTAGCTAGCATTAATATACTGAAAAGTTTATAAAAAACAAAAAAGTATTGGAACAAGTTGGGGTCAAGATAACCAACATCAGCAAAAAAGAAGTTTGATATATGAGAGTCCTGTGGAGCTATATCATTGAGTTTCACGTCTTGGTGAATCGCGTGTAATCCAGATTTATTCTGTTGGTGCTTGTTAGGTTACTTAAAGAGGAGATACCAATATTAATATCTGTAAAAGATGAGCTATTTTTAGCTTCAATTAACAGACTTTTTAGTATGTAAAAGGTCTATCAGTTATGGATAAAAATATCTCATATTGTGTAGAAAATAAGTATAATATTGCCTCTTTAACTATGACTAACAGGATTTTTCATGTTGCAATTAGAATTCAGGAAATTGAACAAAATGTAAAACTCTACAACAGAGGGTACAGGGGGGTATTAGGCATATTGGAAGTCCATGTATACAATACTGGAATCCAGTGCATAGATCTCCGGAGTGCACAGACCCCTACGCGCGGGCCTCAAAAAACGTGGCCATTATACTCCTGCGGCCCTGACATTGGGACACTAGGTTTGCTAAGCACCTATCACAATTGCACTCGTACTTGGGAAATCTTCTCCAGGGACCACTCATAATAACACCATTTACATCTTGGCTGCCTGTCCAACCGAATGCTGTTCGCAGGATATATGAGAGGAAAACCTAGTGAAAATTATGCAAGTTGTTTAGACCAAATCGGTCAATGTCGCATAAAACTATAGGCCTTCAAAGTCATGAGAGCTGAGAGAAACAAAAGAGTGGACACTTGAGCGAAATCCTTCGTATCAGCAAAATGTATACGGCCTTCCTAGTCTACCAAGGGGTGTTATGGTCTCCATGGTGTACCCTGGGGCCCCGTGATCCACCGTGGTTCACATTTTTCGGTAAAATTTTCGGAAATTTGGATCAGGGTGGATCAGAGGGCACCAGGAGGACCACAGTGACCAAAACCCCCCTTGGTGGACCAAGAGCGTTTAGGACCTCCATGGACGCCCCACCAACATTCTTCTGATGAGTCTATGAGGGAATTAGATACCAGTATGCATAGTGGAAACCAATGGTTCCACTCAGAACCAGTAAGTGAGGGCGAGGCATTTTGCGCAATTAGCTATAGGTGCAATTGCGAGCAAAAGTTATCCTGAAACCGGATACTTATAGAGCCTAAGAACTTGTATGCATTAAATGGTCTGATGACCAAGGAGTTGGCCACTTCTTGTATGGTTTGGTGAAGAATATTACAATACTAGAACCTGTTAGGCTGCGAGAACTCTGCACACTTATCATTCAAGGCAATGACATACCCTCACGGTTAGAAAAATAGTGTTAGTCTTCATAATTCTAAGCGTGTGGTTGAACAGTTATCAGGGTTAAAGTGACTTTGCACTTTTGAGTTAGTAGTTATTAGTTAGTTTGCGAACACTCAAATGCGGAATATAAATATCGAAGTTTCTTCCTTGCTGTACAAATCATTAAGGACTGGAGACGATATTTTATCAATATAAAAAGCTATCATACTATATAAACATTTATCTTACCTCACCATCTTTTTATCTCAACAAATTACTTCTTACAAGAGACTGTCACTCAAGAGCCTTCTTAGACAAATCTCCGTATACACATACTGAGGCTTAGCTCAGTACTACAGTCATGATATTGGCTACCCCTAACAGGAGAGGCCTGTTTTTTTGCTAATGAATGCGAAATTTCCTTAATTCAGATTCCAAGATTCCTAAGAAGAATAATAACTAATTTTTGTTTTGTTCCTCGCAAAGATATTTGCTCACCTGTTTGTTCTAATACTTTACTTCTACCATAAGTAAACAGTTACAATGTGTGGTAAAAAGTTACAATGTGTGGAAATGAATGAGTTGTGAGCTACAAACTTGAAGCAGACATAAAAACCATGTTATCTTATCTTGTAACATTCAGTGAGGTGGAAAAGTTTAAGAAATCATTTGCATTATATGGTATTTTCCAATAAATTCAGATATGATTAGATAAGATACTTGCAATATTTTTGCTCATTTCAGGGATACTATTTATTTTAAGAATGGACAATTTTAGGCTTAATGTTATTACTTCTACTTTCTACTTTTTAGAAAGAATATTAAGTATAATGCTCTAAGAACTAAAATAATTAAACCTTATTTTAGAAGGTTGAAAGTTTCCTCTTCCAAATTGAAATACAACAATACTCTAAGACCAAACTTAAAATATACTGTATAATTAAATAAATTAAAAGGTTACCATACTCATTTAATAATTGTCTATAAAATAAAATACTATAAATATGTATACGATAACTGTAAAAATAGCCTGAGTAGAAAATATAATAAGAAGAAAAATACTCCAATAAAAGATAAAAGCTCATTAGAAATATGATTAGTTATTACTATTATACTACGATATTACTAGTTAGTAATATAAACAAAATTTTCCATAAAAATAAAACCTGAATTTATTTACAATATTTTATTTTTTACCTATTAGTCTTTTACTTTCTATTGATTAAAATTAGGATTATAAAACAATTATACAATATTTAATAAATCAAAATCAAAATCAAAATCAAAATCAAAATAAATCAAAATAAATAAAAATAAATAAAAATAAATCAAAATAAATAAAAATAAATAAAAATAAATAAAAATAAATAAAAATAAATAAAAATAAATAAAAATAAATAAAAATAAATAAAAATAAATAAAAATAAATAAAAATAAATAAAAATAAATAAAAATAAATAAAATAAATAAATTATAAGAATAGAGTGTTTAGAGAATAATATTGCAAGTATTTTAAATCAGGAAAAATATAGCTTTTGAGAATATGTAAATACTAAGAGTTACTAAAAATCATATATTTAACTTTTATGTAAATCTATTTAAAAAAATATTGTAATATTGTTATTTAAATAAGTCTCCATTCAGCATGTTACAATGAAAAAATATGTTATATTTCTGAAAATAGCTTATTTCCTAATTCTAAAGGAATAACAACTTTAAAGAAAATATTTATATTTAAATTATAGAGAGATAGCTAACACATATTGGTATATTCTGAGAAAATATGGAGTCAAGCAGAGGCCTATTTGTTGCAAAGTAGCAGAAATGGTGATAGTTGTGAAATATAAGATATCTTGTCTTGCAATATTTTGCAACATCACCAATACTTGACCATTTAGACAACATTTAGGCGATAATAAAATTGCCAGTATGTAGTTAAACCTATGCATTTATGCAAGTCTCTTGGAAGAGCTATTCCAAAAGCTCCTATTCCTTTCCGTTTGGTCTCAATTTGGCCTGATACCATCAGATTCTTAATAAGACCCATAAATACAATATAGCAGTAGCCGTATTACATTTGCTCCAGGTTAATGGTGTCCTATAACACCCTCATCTTTTCCACTTCCCTCTGATTCATGCACATAGATGAATGCTTCTATCCTTGTTTAGCTACTGAAGGTTTTCCGCACTTGATGACCATACACGAGTACAATTCTCTGCAGAGACAGGATGATGTTTTCCCGATTTAGGATGATCCCCCCGAGCACTGTACTAGGGTGCGAGCATAAGTTTGTCGAACCTTAGCTGATAGGTTAAGCACTATAGTATAGATATGCACAGTAGCTACACCGGTCATTGGGCATATGTTGCTAAATTCTTGAAATTCTGGTGAAGAAAAAAATTTTGTCGAACATTAGAGATTTATATACAAAATAATTAAAATAAATACTTAGTTGCATTTCCACCGGCCACTATCACCGCCTCTAGTCTCTGAGGCATACTAGCAGTAAGCTTAGATAGCCTTTCTAGAGTAATACTTGCTCATGCAGTCTGAAGTATAAGAACTAAAGTATTTACATCCTCCGCCCACTCATGTATCTGCCCCAACTCATTTTCCATATCTGCCCAGAGTGCTTCAATCAGGTTTAAATCTGGGGATCGAGAGGGCTACTCTATACTATCAACCCCATGTCTTATCCTGGATGCTACAGCAAATTTCTTTTGACCTGGGGCATTGTCTTCTACCACCCTTGTCCACCCATATTCCTTGCATGCCTTGTACCAGAATGGAATTAATAGGGGTTCTAAAACATTAGTAGTATAGCAGGTGGAGTTAATTCTTGTGCCAGGAGGCACAATATAAAGTGTAGACTTCAGATCTCCACAGAAAGCACCCCATACCATGACCTCGTTCCTTCTGGACTCCCATACCCAGTCCATACAATCATCGTGATACTCTTCCTCTAGGAGATGTATAACCCAAGGCCTGCTATGAAATCCAGCAGTGCTAAAAGTGGGCTTGTCCATCTATACCACTCGCTTCTATTCTTCCTCCGTCCAGTTTAATCTCTCCCAGCTTCAGGCTACCCGCTTGGGCTTATTGTAGCTTCTTATACTTCATCTAAAAATGTATAGTAATTATAATTTATTTGCTTTTATTAATCTTGAAAGAGAAGATATAGATAGGAGGAAATAAATGGAACTGTTGTATCTAAACAGACTCTTTGTCACAAACCTGACTAAGTGAGGAATATCGTTTCGCATGACTCATAGTTATTAGTCATAGGTTTGTGATTTGTTTCACATGACTCCCACTTGTGAAGTTATCATTATAAGGCTATTGGTTGATGTTATTCACATAACCACGATTGTAGTCATATGATTTATGAGTTTCGCACATGACTCACGTTATAAGCCTTGGGTTTAACTCATGTGATGCGAGTTGCGCACATGAGTTGTTATATGGATTATGATTGGTTTAGGCATGTTGTGCAGTTGACTTATTAGAAGTCAGCAGAGGGATTTCGCACATGACTCGCTACGGGTCATGAGGCTATGTGACTCAAGGGTATGAAGTCACCAGGGTTAGGGTTGTGGGAGGAACGCCTATATAAAGGGACCATGGTAGACGAGTAGTTAGCACGAACGATCTCCTCTACACCTCCGGCGATTGAAATTTGAACACCATGAAATATCATCGTCAACTCCATCCACCTCCCACTCCCCTCTTTTGATGGCCTCGCTGCCTAGGAGGGTGACGCGTCATCGTCCATCTCCCCTCTGTTCCCCTTCCGATGGCATTGCTCTCGGGCAGTCTTTGTCTAGGGGGTTCATGGTTACTCTCTCTCCTCTTCCCCGCCTTCGCTTCGCTGTCCTCGCTTAGCGTTTGCACACGGTCGGCAACCCCTTTCTCGTCAATGGCCCTCCGCAGGTTCGTGTTATCGGTGAAGTAGTGGCCCCGGTGGCTCTGCTCCCTGGTATGGCACTTCCTCCTGGAAACTCTGTTTGGTACGGTTGGCTTCGTCGAAAAGCTGTGATCTCATTTCGGTCGGTCGGTCTCGCACTTCTTGATTGGGTCTACCCCTCCGCCCTCCTTGTCTCCCCTCCCCTCTTCTGGTCGTTCGTCCCGTGGCTCG
>QOVD01001716.1:26341-52447 GCA_003521225.1 Tuber microsphaerosporum | reverse complement strand
CGACCGCCCCGGTTGGCTTTACTTCTTTCTACGTTTATGGTCGGCGTTACGGTGTCCGGACCTCGGTGAAATTACGCCCTTGGTTCTATGGCTTGTCCCTCGTTGGGGAAAGCTTCGGTCAGTAACTTCTTGGTACCCGCTATCGTCCTCTCGGTCCGAAATCTCTCGGGCATGGCCTGTTTGTTGGTTGTTTCTAGCGAGTTGTTTGCTTTCCACCCCCTCTCCTCGACCCGTCATTTCGTCCCGTGGTTCGGTTACAGCCACCCCCTTGTTCCCCCCTCGCCTTCGCTTACACAGTCGGCTTGGGCCATTTTTTCGGCTGGCATCCTCTCTGCCTTGTGGCTCCACTCGCCCTCGCGACTGCCCACGGTCGCATTCCTCGGTTACGACTGTTCATGGTATTGCACCGCCTCCTTGAACGACTTTAGCCTTGGTACGATGTAATTTCTGCTGGTTTCTTTCGTGTTTTGATTGCCCCTCGTTTCCGCCACAAGGGTGATGGCCGGCCCCTTTCTGGGATCGTTAGTGTTCTGTGTTACTCTATGTCTCGGTTGGGTTTTCTTCTCATGGGTTACTCTTGTTTGTCTTTCCTTTCACTTGTATTGGTTAGACGTTTCATTCCTTGTTTCACTGCGCTTGAAGTGTTCTTTTTGTCAGAGGGTAGGAGTTTATGGCGAGTGGTTTTCCTGTTGTTTCCTGCTTGTAGGGTTTTGGGGATTTACTTTGTCGTCCGCTTCGGCCAGCCGATGTTGTTTTTCTCTCTTGTCTACGAGATCGTGCGGTTGGGCCCATACCAGAGGGTCTTGGGATGATGGCTTTTTCCACTGGTGCCAGGTTGGATCGTGGGGTTTTTTTCTGCCATATCTGATGATGCATGTAGTTTTTGTACCTCGGTAGTTGTAAAACAAATATACTTGATATAAAAAAAAAAAAAAAAAAAAAAAAAAAAAAAAAAAAAAAAAAACGAGTAGTTAGTTCCTCACGCAACCATCTAAGTACTTTCTTATACTATCAATTCAAGTTATCTTTACTATCACGATTCCTGGCGAATAAAGAGAAGTGTCTCTTAGCGAGTTCCCGACTACACGATAGAAGCAAGAGTGTTCGGCTATCAAAGTAGTGTACGAGGATCTCGGAAGGTGTTACCTGCTGCAAGTATCGCCCGGAGGGAAGGATCATTACACAACTGTTCGACTACTTGCTTAGCATTATGAAGACCTACACTATTCATCTATTCGTGAGGGTGTGTCATTCCCTTCAACGATAGGTGTGCAGAGTTCTGGTAGCCTAATAGGTGCTAGCGTTATAACTTTCTTCACGAGCCATGTAAGGAGTGGCCTACTCCTTGGTTGTCAGACCATTCAATGCGTACGAGTTCTTAGGCTGCATGCGCATCAGGTTTCGGGACGACTCTTGCTTGCAATCGCACCTATAGCTAATTGCGCGCAATGCCTCTTCCTTACTGACTAGCTCTGAGTGGGACTGTTGGTCTCCACTATGCGTACTAGTGTCTAATTTCCTCAGCTCTCTTAACTTTGAAGGCCTATAACTTTATGCGACGTCGACCGATTTGGTCCGAACCACTTGCATAATTTTCGCTAGGTTCTCTTTTCATATATCCTGCGAACAGCATCCGGTCGGACGGACGGCTGCGACGTATATGGTGTTATTGCGAGTGGTCCCTGGAGGGACTTTCTTGAGTGCGAGTGCAACTACCACTGGTGCGGCAACGAACGTAGTGCTCCAACGTCGGGGCCGCAGGGGTATGATGGCCGTATTTTTGAGGTCTGTGCGCATGGGTCTGTGCGCTTCGGAGGTCTGTGCGCTGGATTCCAGTATTCCATACATGGGCTTCCAATGTGTCTAACACACCTTGGGTGAAGGCCAGTCTTCGGTGAAAGTGATGTGAGGTGTCCAGCGCTGGGGAAAGCCAGTAGCCTAGCCACCGGACTATTGCAGATGGCATGAATAGTGCATCGTTTATGGTGATTGGGGCCTGAGAGACTGGAGACCTATCTCTTGGGGTTCCCCAGTGGAGTAGCTCTGGTTTTGGCACGGAGAATGAGACCCCTAAGCGGCTTCCCTTCCTCTGGACAGTGTTAAAATAATATTGAAGTCTCTGAACGTTAGCTCTACAAGAGGTGGAGGCCACCGTAATAGTAAAATCATCAACATAGGAAATCATTAACCCTTTTGGGATTGACAAATGTAAAGATGAAACATAAATAACAAATAAAAGTGGAGAAATAGGAGATCCTTGCGGGGTTCCAACCGATATCTGGGAAAAGGTACCCGGAGCTCCTTGAAACACCAGCCTGCATTTTCGATTGCAGAGGAAGGACCGGGTCCATGCCGTGATGTAGGGGGGTGTGTTTTTCTTTCGTAGAATATAGGCTAGCTGGTTGGTGTTCACGTTATTAAAGCCTCCCTTGATGTCAAGGAACAATATTGACACCTTTAGTGAGGCGGCTTGGAGTAGCTTGACCTCATGGGCCAGTGTGGTGATGGCGTCGAAGCAACCCAGTCCCGCCAGGGACCCGCACTGATTGGGGTGAAGTAGGCCAGTGTGCCTGGCGTGGAGGGCGAGCCGAGTGGCAGAGATGCGTTCTAGGATTTTGGATACCGTTTGTAGGAGAACAATAATTCGGAAGGATGAGGGGGATTTGTAGTCAGGTTTGCCAGGCTTTGAGAGCACTATGCCGTTGGCTTTTTTCATTGAGGAGGGGTGGTGCCGATGGAGGAGGAGTGGAGTTAAAAGGTTTGGGAGGATAGATCTGTTGAGTTGGTTAACCTTTTTCCAGATTCCGTAGGGAATGCCATCTGGCCCTGGAGTGGACATGTTCGAGGATTTGCGGAGGGTTTCTACTATTTCCTCCTGGGTGACTGGTGGGACATCTTCTCTTTCACTTCCTACCCTTCGGATTCTAGAACATTAAATTAATATCGAATTTGGGTTGCAGGATCTAGTATGTACTGAGGGTTCAGTTGCCATACTTTTGCCGCATAAATTCTGCGGATTACCTATCTCTGGGCCCGGCACAGCCGAGCACAGCCCTGCTCGCCCCCTGAGAGATTTTATGCTTATAAAGCGTTGGCAGGACGATACTCGGTTCGCTTGACTGATGAGTGTGACATAGCATGGGTACTTGTAAGAAAGGAAGTCATTGTTGCGGAAGTGGTAAATTTACTTTGGTGTTGTATCCCGAATCTTGCAACACCGTGCTTGTACTTCCAGGATGGGAGCCGTAAGAGGTGGGCTTCTTGTTGGTTGGGTTCCTTGATCCCCCCGGCCGGCAGCATTGTCGGTGCTCAGCTGTGGGGTGTGGCGGTGTATTTGGATGGTTCTAGGCCCAATTAACAAGGGGTCTCGATGATTCTCAATGATGGTAACGCATGCTGTGGGGTCGCTTGCTAAATGAAAGGGTTGCTTGATTTCAAAGGAAAAGTTTCTCTTTTTTCCCTAGGCAAGTTGATAGCGAAGAATCATAGGAGTTCACAGCCAGGATGGAAAATAACGAATCTGGTATCGTGGTGCTGCCAAAGTCCATATCGTTTTATACACAGGTTCCCGGCATGAAGAACATGAACATTTGAGTCTGAATTTACTATGTGCGCTCAGACCCACACAGACAATCTGCCATACAAATTTTTAATCCCTGGTTCAGGTTCTACATGCCGGGAGCTTGTAACCACTATACAACCCATGGGATCTAGGAGCTTGGTGTTGATACCGTATGCCAACCTAGCTCTCTGTATCCCTAATCCCTGGTGGATTCTATAGTTCGACCTAGGCAGAAATGCAGGGCCTTCTTTTGACAAACAAGGGTCAGGGATTACACGTCGATTCCCTCAAGAATACTTTTTGGACCACTTACGTGCTGGGGCTGTCCTGGCTTGGGGTTGCCGTGGTATTGCCGATAGCCGGCCGAACCATGAATATTCGGTAAGATCTTAGATAAAATCCCTGCCGGCTACGGACCGTGATTTACGCGGGAAAGGATACAGGCAAAGACATGTTGAAAGGTATTCTTCATATAGGGATCGGTTTGCGCTAAACCTAGTGTGTTCCACCACTTTAAATAAGGCAATGGCAATCACAAAATAGAATGATAGGATTGCCATCCGGTGGGCGGGAGAGTATCCAAAGCACCGAAGAAAGGGTTAGCTGGAGGTTTTCTAAGCAGGAAGTAGGAAAAGAGCGAGTGAGAGAGTGTGAATATCGTGCGTATCTAGCCATCAGAAGCCAATTATCTTCACAAGCCGAGGCGACTTAGATATAAGGCGAGTAGTTGGATAGTTGAGCAAAGGGTGCTGTGGAGAGGGTATGGTAATCTGAGTGCTGTTATTCCCAATTTACTGCAGTTAAGTATGAAACATAGGCGTAAGTAGCTCCTCCTCCAATAAGTAAGCGGCGGAAAAAAATGCCTATTTGCTAAGGGATGAAGCACCAACACTATTTTTAAGCCTAATTTTTCTGAATAGACGCCCCTGGCGATATTTGCGGAAGTGATATTGATACTGCTAGAGGACACTGACTGAGGTGACAAAGGGAAGTTTTAGATAGGGGCGTTCCGCTGGGCGACTCTCTCAGATTCCTAAAGAAATAACTGGAGGACAAAGCGGGGAGCTTTATCTTTCTGGGAACGCTGTAAACATGAGAAAACGAGCGCTAAACAATTGAGAGAGAGATGCTGGCTAAGGATGCACCCGGTACTATATGCTTCTCTCGTAGCAGCTGACAACTCTGGCAAGAACCAACCGAATGCATAGAATATGGGAACGACGGGAACCCAGCAGAGCCACAAGGGAGCAAACGAAAGATCCACCATTCATCCAAACAATCGGCAACTATGGTGAAGCCTAAGCTCTTAACCTGATGCCCTGTGCCAATAGGTAACATCTTAAGAAACATCTCATGAAACATTAAAGGGAAGAAATTAAAATGACGGCTCAGGTAATTGCTCGGGCAAGATTACCAGAAGATCTTGAAAGAGATATTGAAGAGTTAAAAGCCAAGAGGGTACTAGTAGCTACTAAGGATTATTTAAGGAAAACCGAGCCCAGCCTTCTGGGCAGCAGTATTTTTTCCACAAAATCCTGCATGACAGGGCCACGATGCCTTATGCAGCCCAGATAGTCGATAAAACTTTTTACTAAATTGTCAGCTTGCGATTGCATAACTTCAAATTCTGAGTCAGGTTTGGTCTAGCCAGATGGCTCTTCACATTACCTGTTACAAAGGTCTGCTTATCTTAGCTCAAGAATTAAGATGCAAAATATGTGTATATGAGATAATTCTGTTCAATTTACCTCCCCTCAGTGCCATGAGTTTAGAAACCCAATAGCTGTGTCTACATTGTTAATCTTCAGAAAATATTGTGGATGGAAAAATTTTCAATAATAAAACTGTATTACTTGTGGGTATGAAATCACATTTAACTATCTATTTACATTTCCTGTTAACTTGGTGCTCACTTGATTTTTGTCCCTGTGTTCTATTAGTTAAGACGTGGTATCGAGTCTATGTATTCATATCCATCCTTATTAAAGCCTCCAGTCTTGCTGCTGGGGATTATATCATTCTCCTAGCGACAGGAATACCTTGCAGTTGGCCGGAAAAGAAGCAAATCTGGCTTGGTAGAGCCAGAGATCAAGCTCATGTCTAGCACCTTACTGGAGGTTTACCATTTGTACTCAACTGTGCCACTCACCGCTATTCTACTCATTGTCAAGGCCATAAACCTTGAATCGGTAAAAAGCCCTATAATTGGTCTTGAGAGATATACTTGCAATTTTCTTTCTTTTTCCCTCCATTTTCCTGCACTGCTGAGCATGATTCACTTTATATGCACAAGTTGTGTTTATATGCATGCACTATGTAATACGGATGTGGGCAAATAAATAAGACTATTTGCACCTAGGTGCCCATTCATAAATTACTACGGGCTGAGTACTAGGACTGATCGAGAAACTGCATGAAAACACAAGCGCACAAAAACTGTCGGGGACAAAGGAACAATGTAGGATGGGGTGAGGGGGCTAGCATCACAGGCGTATTCCGCCTGGGGTGGCGGCATTGACGACTTTTACTGTCTAAATTGGTATTATAATCCGATCCGCGACGCACCGCCCGCACCGTGGTTGCTATTTTCCAAGACCCTTCGCTTCTCGTCCTAGTCCCTCCGGAGGAAAGAACAAAACTCCCACCATACATCCAAAAAAAACAGGGTCTAAAATTGATCACTTCGAGTGATTCTTCATGACCATCGCCTAAGGCGGGGAAAGAAATAGTAATGTTATAGTGTCCTACCATCTGTCCACCTACCACATACCCACGCAAGATTACAAATCTAAGGTACGGTAAAGTACTGTAATACAAATATCCTCCCCACCCACCCTTTCTTTGTCTACCGTATTGTCATAGAAACGGGGATGCAGGAGAGCGCGTGCCTGGCTGCAATAGCCTTATTTCCAATCAAGGAAGATATTTTGACCGGAGCTGGAGAGAAAACACAAACGTCTTCCTCCCTGCCTTCCTTGTGCCCCTAGTTCATGCAAGTTTTGTATATTTTATGCAGTAACTAGCTGCGAAAAAACTGGGATGCCCTTTCCCTATACCGTAGAGCCAAGCGTTCCTATCGTGTAGTGAAATCACTAGTAGGTTTTGCAAAAGGAAAAGAAAAAAAATCGAGAGGGTGAAATAAAGCTAAGCCACAGTGACCCCCTAAAAACCCGAAAAATTGCTGGACGGTTGAGGAAATAACGGCACAATTAATCTTCGGAGTAAATCTTCACTATCTTGTAAAGAGAAGAGCACACTGAAAAAAAAAAGGGATCGGCAAATTACCATTCTACCTGGAATACTCTCGTCTTTTCTCGGATGTCATGGGATGTGTTCTGCTGGACTTTGGCTTGGGCTTCCGTGATGGTGGTCTCCTATCTTCGTCATCCATTGACGATGAGAATTTGCTGGGGAAGTTTACAGCGAGTGGATTCTGGCTGTAGAATTCAAAATATGTGGGGGGTGATCTTGTCGACCTTGGGGGGCGTGGCAATATATCATCATCACCTCGATGCGAGGATGAATGGGCCACCAGACCTCGGACTGGTGGAAGCTCCGGCGGGGGCCCTAGAACATAGCCCGCAAAGTCGTGCTGGTGTTGGGGTCTGTAAAGGTGAGGTTGGAAAATGGTTTTCTAGTGAAAGTATGGCCTAGAAAACTGGCCAGCTGGGTGATCGGATTCTGGAAAGCGTGTAGGGGCGAATTGGGTACAGATATCTTTGAGCATGGCTAAGAGAATGGGTGGGGGATTGCGCTGTGGGGAGCTGAAGCGCCTGTGCCTTCCGGTCTTAATATGTAGCGCTCTTGCATGAATTTTTGTCGCCTTGCCTGCCCTCTGTGGTAGCAAAACCTAATGCCGAAGAGAACTGTGACTAATGGGGCCCATACTCCTCTAACAGTCCCACAATGATTGCGACTGGCGACCCTCCTGCCTTTGGGAGATCCTGGGGCCCGGTAGGCAGCCGCGCGGGAAAGCTGTCTCCGAGAGAAGAGGGTCTGGAGGTCGGAGAGATGAAACCACCGACTGGTGATGCAACGGCGGCGCTTCCGGGGGGGGACTATACCATAAAGTCAGAGTAAGAAAAAATCTCGCAGCGAGCTGCCTAGGCTAGTTGCCTTCCTCCAATGATATCAATGTTTTGTGAGACGGAATAAGTCCATAAATTCTTCATATAAACATATAATTCTGCCTTTTCAGGGTTTACCCGACCTATATCTATATTATAGGCACCTAAGGCTGTAGGCGCATCACAATATCGTCGCTATGCGGGAATGCTCCACGTAGGGCGATCGTTGGGCCTTCCCTGAGGACATCGGAACTGAAGCTACTATGAATGTTTGGAGGCTTACAGACTCACCGCTTGACCCATCAGAAGGCTAGAGCATTATTAACATTATAATTCTGTCTGGCCCGAGGGGGCTATGAGGTCTGACCTGGCATAGTGAGAACCGAGATACTATCAAATCTCTTATCCCTAGGACTTGTATGGACACCGCCATAATCTAACTATGCACCTGCCAGATTTAGCTTTCATATATAACCCCCTAGAGATTACCCGCTGTATGGGAGCTTATATTAGAAGCCGGGGTGACACCTCCACAGAAACGCCCTCGCGATTCTGGATGTTCTCCTGATGTATCACACGATCCCGAAACTTTCTGATTAGCGTCATAGACATTATAATCTCGTTCATTGGTGCCTACTTAGATAGGGTTAGGGTGTGAAAAGGGATCCCAAAATCTGGAAAATGTGAGACGTACGCCCACTAGATATCTCCTGCTCTTCGCATAATAACCTCGGGGGGGAATCAGAAGCCCGCAATCTATGGGCATATAGAGAAGTACGCTTTTGGCTCGTGGATCTCCGGCGGGCCCGCTATCGCTGGGGAGGATTTTTTTTTACCATGTCGAAGGATGTCAAACCCGGAATAGCATATTTATCCCCCTCTATCCAACAACATTCTGGACCTAACGCACCCCCCCAGGTAATATCCCATCCCTATGTGTTCCGCTACAGCGCCAAAAGAAGTACACTTCACCTTCTCTGGTCAATTAAATTCCGGAATAGCCCCAGTCCACAAATCGTTCCATGTGCCGTGGGCCCGGAGAAGAGCTGAGTAGGGAGGGCTGTTTGCATATTTTCCACTAAACAAGTATAGTTTTTCATTCGTTCCGTCTGCCGATAGTTGGTCCCCAATAACGCTCGGTACGTTTGAAGGTTTTTTGTAAGATTGTCAACGAGACGAGGTATCTTTTTACCATCGTTGCTAAGGTCATGGAATAACAGTCTCCCGTCTACCATGTGTCAGAAGAGTGGATATGGGCTGCCAATAGGAGAAACTCCCAGTAGCATAATCGTATGGTTTGACTGCGGAAGATATGAATCTCCCGTCAATGTACAGTACAATGTAGAGTCGCCTTTTTATTACGGCAGCTGGTTCATGTCAACACTTCACCCTCAGACCATCCTCAAATGGAGCACATACTTTTGGCAAGGGGTAGAAGATAGACACCAACAAGACACGACAACGGTGGGGTCCCCTCCTTCGCTGTCGCCATCTTTTTGTGAAATCCCCCGATCCCGGAATTCTTTCGTGACTTTCCTGTAAACTTGTCCTTCCAGTGGAATAGCTTCATGCATCCTACTACGTTAAAGAATCGTATTCCTGATTTTGCTTTCCAACATCCCGCCCGTGCGCGGTGCAGCACATTGAGAGACGCGTGCCGTATATTTTTTTTGTCACACGCACTCCTGCACACCATAACTTAACTTATACCACACCGAGTTTATGCGGCTCTACACAGAACTCGGGATTCTTAGTATAAAGTAAAACTCGCTCACCAAGTATTGACAACCGATAACAATACCACATACCTCACTCCTACAGAGCCTTCCTCCCTAAACATCTCCTCTTTCACAACTTATTCTCAGCTGGTATATCCTCGATAATGGTAAAGCTCTCACACCAGTATTGGGGCATGCATTTTAATAGGTTTTCAGGGTGTTCCGTACTATATTCGCATTAGAGAATATGGCCACACCAATCCCAAGTGCCCTCCCCGTGGGCAGCTCGAGCAATTGCTGTCAACAAATTTCTACCGCTACTCCGACAACAGATTAGTCGAATCCTATGATGATTTTAGGCACGAAGCCCCTCGGACGATAACAGTCTTAAGTGCCCAACGTATTTTTCCCCAAAAGTCCTTTCATGTCGCGCCTGGCGATTGGTCGGTGCCAGGTGAGGTGGAATATGGCTGGCAGGACTTGAGGTGTGATGTCTCTGATGGCAAATGCACCCTGGAGTATGTCTGCGAGACACTCAGGCCTAAAATAAATACCCAGGTTTCCTGGTTGAAGGCTCTGGCAGGCGCCTCCAATATCTTCGAGTGTAGTGATGTACAGGCACTACGAGCTGCCGGTGATCCTGCAATATTCTGGGCTCTTATAGCTCTGAGCACCGAAAGAGACAGCCAACCATCACAGCTTATGGATGTGGTGAATAGCAAGAACTGGAGGAGACCTTCTGGTGCGTATTTACCTTCCTCTGTATACTTTTTTTAAACGTTTTTTGTTCGAGATATAACTAACCTATCTACCTAGTCCTAGAGGAGGAACACACGGGGCGAATCGTGGTTGTGGAAATATACCCTGATTCTAGAATTCCTGAATCTGAGGGTTATGAGTTTCCTGATCCTTAGGCGGATGCGCAGTACTAGTGCCTGATCAGCAAAAGTAGATTCTTTCTGGTTTCGTTTCTTTTTCTCGCTTTCAGGTATCTTTTGGTACTTTTCTCTGTTCAACACCTGGCTCACCCTTATTAGCACTATTATTATTATCTTTATTGTTATTATTTTCTGCATTTCAGTTAAGGTTGGGCGCCTGTTATCAATGATCGTTTTTGTTCTCTAGCATTTTTCAAGGAGTCCTGTCTGAAATGATTATCTTAACATCTGAAGAGTTTTCCGCGATGTTTGATGTTTTGCATCCGTTGTCATACCATTTTCCAGTTCTGATGTTTTACCGGCTATGGTTATTATGAGATCAACTAATGGCACTCTTTCCGCCTGACAAGATCCCTTTCGGAACTCTACAGATATGCTAGTGCCAGAGCTTAACCTCTGTCTTCCTGTTGGCCTCTGATTGGACATAGCGAGAGTAGATACGGCATGTGTAATCTGTAGTAGTATGCTGATGTTTTGTATTCTTAGCACTTTTGAGAATCGGTAATAGAAGACGACCTCGGCTGTTCAAGATGAGGGAATTACCGGCCGAAGGTGGTTGGTGATTGGCGTGTACGATGGATTTCTAGTTGATAGTTCTGCATTCGCTTCGTCGCTAGTAAGGTTGATGGGTGGTGATTGAGGAAAAAGGGAGGGAGGAAATGAGAGAAATGCATAGTCCTAGACCCCGAAGGGGGGCATCCAACCCGCTGGTCAGGGCAGCCACAGCTTGCTACGAGCCGCGCCCTCGTGGCGTGTACAGTACTAGTAGTGCTGAGCCTTCATGCACTTGCAACATACTGACTGGGCAGGCAGCTGCGTATTCACAACAAGGATAATTGAATTATTGAAACAACGAGAGCGCTGAAAGTCTGGGTTCGTTGTCGAGGGCACCAAATCTTAATCCGAGAGCCTATTTGATTTCGGAGGAGCTCTGGCCTTCTGTTCCACCGGTTTCGCAAGACAATCCCTTAACGGCTCAATTAACTTCGACTGGGCAAGTACTGGTAGCTAATCCCACCGTTGGCTCTACTACTTATATTACTTTTTAGTATGTACGGGGATGAAGAATAGAGGTGGAACCGGGACTTCAAGTTCTATGATGTCTAGTAAAATATTCTTCAGCGGGCCAGCAGAAGAGGAGGTGTTAGCAAAAATTGAGATCCTCGTCCCTGTTGAGGCGTAAGGCTGCATACGGTTCTTGCACCTCGAATGTGATAACTGGTCAATTAAGACTATCCAGCTATGGTACTGGATAGGCGAACTGCATTGTAAGTTATGGTACTAATGGTTTATTGGCATCCTATATGATGACCACTAATACATGATCCTTGACCTGCAATATTGCATAGATATGCAGCTATGATGGTCATGAACCTCCCTCCTCTCTGAGGTTGTACAGAGCCGCAAAAGTAACCTGAGACTACCGCGATAGAATCTGTTGGAAATCTGCTACCAGTATCTGAACTGCGCTGCAGAATATTCACCTCTTCAGTCCCTCACGAGAGAACAGGTATGCATTCAAGGAACCGTCCAAGACGGCCCCCCCCTAGATTACTTCATACTCGAGCAGAGCCGTAAGAGACACTGAAAATGGCAAAAGTTTCCTTCAGCACGCTCTTCTTTTTTTCTGTTTCTTTCGATCGCCAGTTAATCAGTGGGCCGGACCCAAACACCGCAGATAGATCAAATAAGGAGTACAGTATGGCCGTCATTGATGAAGCGATGCTAACTGCGAGGAGCTGGCATGGGTGAAACTAGGTAAAACAATTACAGTATACCTGTGGCTCTACTTGAGGATGTCATAGCACTGTACCGTACCAGGTCGTATTGCTTGATGCTTGTGATGATCAACAGTTGGTTCTTTGGGGTGATGTTAATATCTTGGATAAAGGTAAACGTTGACTGTAGGCTCTTTGTATACTCATCGCTCGTCCCCCACATTCCTTCTACCTGAAGTAAGAGGACACAGTTTGTATCATTAGGTGAGGGCAATTAACCCAATACTTTGAAGCACTTCTGAAACAGCAGGCATGGAAAGGAAAATATGACCTGGTTTTCTATACAACTGTCTGCACAACGCACTGCTGTACTGGATCATAGAGATGTACGATTCTAGTAGCATCAGTATCATAGAGTGCTGTAGTAGCAAGCACGATCCCCCCAAACCCCCTCTTTAGCAAACAAGCGACTGTTGTCACTACATGTTTGAACAAGGGAAGAAAAGAAAAAAAACACCACCCTATCGTAGCTAGATAAACGGAGCACACTGCGCCAACGTGGGCTTTGATCCTAGCTAATAATTTATGGCGCTGCGCGCTGCGTATAGTACGTTCTATACGAGCAGTGTATGCTCACCGCAGCATCTTAAGCCAGCAAACCCTTAAGTTAATAACTTATTAAAATGTCGGTGTCGTAGCAGGCGAGCAAGTCAGAGTCGATCTAAAAGCCTCCCTCTTCAGCCATCTACTGTGAACCGCCTTTCACATCGCGAGATCATTATCACTAAACCCGATTCGCATTTCTCCACCAACAACGCAAAGTCAACGCTAAGTTACTTAATAATCACCAGCAAGGAACACTTCCCTAGGTCGAGACGTTACCTCACATTACTGCAGAGAAGGGGAAAAATAAATAAATTAAATTATGAGACTCTCCAAAGCTTTGATTTTGTCGGGAATAAAAAAAAATATTGTTCGGTAAGACAAAAGGAAATAAAAAGGTTCATTTGCCAAGAAGTTGGCAATCCGCCTGGATGGCCCCCATGCAGTTGCCTGCCGTAAGCACAGCGCCCCCAGCAACAAAGACCTCGAAACGAGCATCAAAGATCACTCGGTGAGCGGTGAAGAAATGAATAAACGAATAGATCTACTGAGTCTCAGACAACACGTTGTGCTTTGTGGGGTAAGGGGGAAAAAGGAAAAAAAAAAAACTAATATCGTACGGAAGGCAGTGCGGCTTGAAGATTACATCACTATAATGCTCTAGCTTCGGCCAACCAACCGGGCCAACGATCGCCGACCGATTTATTACGGGGGAGTAGTAAGTTATGGAGGATACTCCATCACTCGTTTCACGCGCAGAGGGGAAAAAAAAATTGGGCACCCCGATGGGGCGTTCAAGCAGATCCTGACGGAGCTGTATTTCTCCTCCCAGCCGTCAACATGATGAGTTGGAAGACATTCTGTAACTAACTCTTCTCCAGGAATCGTAGGGGCACTATCTTGTAACCTGATAACCTAGCGTCTGGTGAAGATGTTTTGTCTTCTTTTTTTCTGGGCGAGAAAAACTCCACTGAGCAGGAGAAGCATATGCTTTGCTTCGAAGGAAAAAGGCTTTTTTTTCTTTCGTGCTTCCGGGCGGCGTGTTGGCGATGGTGGGCTTTTGCGATATGTTTCACTATCATAGTGATGGTCTTTGAGGATCTCATTGGATTTGGTGTGAGGTGGCCTGCGTTGTTTATACCGTAGGGAGTTTTAACTGGTAATATGGGGCGCTAAATTCGTTCTTTGCTTATTGTGCATGTTCACGCTGTTGGCACAATTTGTACACAGGCATGAGGTACTTGAGTACTATAGACTTCGATATTAGCGCGAGTGCAAGTACTTGTACGGGCACCAGTACTCTAGTCTCCTTCTGCACAAAACAGTGATTAGGCACCTGTAAACAATACTCATAGTTTACCACTCACCCTTAAAGATGAACGTCTTCAACGTCATGGATTCCTCAATCTCTTAATACTCGAGTTTAAAAAACGCTCTGTAAAGAGTCTCCCCAGCCCACAAAAACATCCTAGTCTGAATTCTGCCCCTCGTCACTCCAAACTCAAACATCACCGCTACCGCCATCACCTATAAGGAAAATGTTAGACTGCCGCCGTAGCGGAAAGCTCGAAGACATGGTCTCTATAGCACTAGGGTCTCCTCCGATGCCGGATACCAGAACATCGTCCCCCCAAAGTCCGACCAGGGCCCCACGAAAGTGTGTTCTGCAACCACCCCACTCACGGATCTGGGGGATCATGCTATTCCCGACAACACAATGGCGATGCGGAGCGGGCTTGATGAGAGTGGGTGCACCGGGGATGTCATGGGTGATACTGGACATGAACTTCCCATGGACGCTGAAGCCCAAAGGGTTGGAATGGATACCCATGGTGGGAAGGGCATGGGGTTGGGAGGTATGCAGGGAAGGAGCTTAGCCCGAATATTGGCAGGGCAGCGGGGACTTCGGATGGAGTAACGCGCTAGATCAGATCAACTAGGGGGATTTTGTAGGGGATGGCCTCAATTAACAGGATGGGTCTAACTTAAGAAATTCGGGTTCAAAGGTTCATGAATGCTTTGGGCCTCTCAGATCCTCCTGGGCTGCCGATGTTCGTGCAAAAATCTGGCCAAATGGCTCAGTCAATGCCTAAAAATTTGTCGGAGTATATCGCCCTCTTACTGCTTCGATGGGTTAGTGAGAGGTGGGGCCCGGGAAGCTCCCATGAGTTATTCTGGCTGTTGTGGAGGGCCTGGTTTGCCAGTGGAGAATCATATACGATCACTCGTAGACTCACAGGCCTAGCCCAGGAAATGGGCACTTCCCGGGAAATCCGCTAGTGCCGGGCTGGAGCAAAGTTGGCGGCACAAAGCTCCTTCGAGAATACCCGGAGTACCCCACCCACAAACGGCAAAGGTTGTTCCACAACATAAAGAGGCATGCTCATGCGGGGCCCCCCACAAACTTCTAGAAGCATAAAATCTTCAATCTTAAATACTGTTTGTGCAACCAAATAGAATAGGACCTATCTGAATTCTCAAGTAGAGGAGAGATAATTGTGCTGTGGTAACATGAGATAAGGCTACCGTAGTAGATTGATCCCAGAGTTAAGCGATTCCTGCATGTTTATAACCTGGCATTTTTTCTTTCATGATTCATATACATACGATTTTATACTTAAATATTAGCTCTGGTTCTATGTTATGACCTCTCATGATCGGAGCTAGTATCCACGATGTTCTTGGGCCCTGAGTAAGTGACACGAATCAATGGAGCCTCCCAATAATACTGCTAAAGTTCCAATAGATTTAGTAGACCTTGTGCCCAGAATAATGCAGGACTGAAATTTTGTTCAATAAGGGTAGTAGCACTTGCGAGGACATAGACAAGCATGGCCGTGATGTTTTATCAGGGACTGGGGCTTGGGGTGCTTTAATTATGGGGTATTATAGGAGTGGACTCGAGCTTGCCATTGATGTAAATACGGCACGGTTGTGGTGGCGACCTGGGCTTTGTGTTGGTTAGGACTAGGAGACACCCCAATTTTATTAAGGGAAAACATAAGGAGCTGTCGGTATTTATTTATAGATATAGATGCTGCATCTGAGCCCAAGTAACATAATTGGGAATATGGCTGCTAAGGCTTGAATTGGCGTTTCCGAATGCACGATACGCGGTATTCTGGGTCCACCTGATGAAATTTTTGAGAATTGATTTTAACGGAGAGCACGGGGAAGCCCACCCTGTATCGCCCATATATCAACAATAGCCCACAGAAGGATAGGGTTAACAGGGATCCTGAATTGGTAAGCTAATGTGCTCAATTACCATATCGTACAGTAACCGATTCCTGCACAGCAACCCTCCAATGCCCCTAATGCGCTATAACGGTATCGTACCAGCACTTCTAAGCGAACTTTTTCCAAACCTCCTCTTCATACTCATCTACCATCTCCAACAACTTTCCTCCTGCCTTAACCCATCCTTTAATCCCACCTTCCAGCGCAAAGCTCTTCATGTTCTCGTCCCCCTTCTCATTAATATAATCCTGCATCCAAGAAGCCGCCCTGGACCCTCTTCCTTGCGACGATCCTATTTGCTTGCGTTAACCCCCTTCAGGTGCGGGGGTCTGGGGAATTTATGGCATACCACAGTAAAAGACAACGGCCGAGACACCCGCTGAGGAGAATAAGGTGTAAAGCGTTGGGATGGAGGGGTGAATGCTCTGAGCAGGAAGGTTTATGGAGGTTTTAATGGTTCCTCCCTGCTAGGCATTAGTTTTTCTAAAAGACAAAAGAGCCTATGCCCTGTTTATCCATTATGCATCAGGGGAGTCAATGGGAGGGGGGGAGATTGACCTCATGATCGTTGCGGCGAAGGTCAACTAGGACAAAGTACTTTCCCGGGAGCTTGTCTTCCGACGAGAACCATTCTAGGACACTGGAGCGAGGAAGGAAGACTGCCTCCGAGACTGCCTTCGGATAGGCGGCGTACCAGGGCTGCTGTTCAGATGCAGACATGGTCGAATTGGTATTGATATGTTGGGTGGGGAAGAGTGCCTTGATTAATTTTGACGCTGATGATAGTAACGGGAAAGATGGGGCGCGGGGATGGGTGGGCGTTGAGGTTCCTTTGAATGGGCACCTTATATTCCGTGAACCGTGCTCATTACAAATCTTCACACTGGGACGATCCCGCTTGCAACGCCGACGCTGAGCCCCATACCAATACCAATAAACCCCAAAACTAGCAAGCAGACAGGTGACAGGGGAGGAATGATTGTGATAAAAGAGGAGAGATATCATATGAGTAAAAATAAATAATTAGATGCCAGTGCATGGGCCATTACATCCTAATAGAAGCCTCATTTCTCTTGCACTCCTGGTGTTGTGTGTCCTCCACAGTCCCAGTGCCTTATCCTCTTCCATCCTAGACATCGTGAGTTGTGACTTGACACATCCTGTTTCCGGTTGCAATATCCTTTTGCATCCTATACAGACCTCCCGGGCTGGCACATGAGGGATGGATCTAGGGGAAAGTGCTTAGTAAATGGTTCTGAGCATAGCATACTCGAGTACTCTGATGTCTGGCCCTAGCCTTGCAGGTCAGTCTTTCTGTAATCCTATCTAGGGCATATCTTTCAAGCCCATTAGCTCCTAAAATACCACTTCCCTATACTTTGAAAGTAAGTGATGGCTGTGACCCTTTGGTACCAACACCGCTTTGTTATGATTTTTTCCCATTACCATACTATTGTGTGATAAGGCCTAGTTGCCTATAAGTTAACACTGTATTCAGTGTTTTCATTTGTGGGCTGTATGATCAAAGGCTTGAAGGCTGATTTTCTTACTGATTCAGCGTCCAATCAAAAATCTAATACTTGAGTCTGAAAGCTTTCCATACCAGCTTTCCAACGGAGGAAAGAGTATTGATATGGCACCAATGTCTACAAAGCTAGCGCTAATATTACTACATGTATTTAGAATTACTTGAAATTACGACTGGCAGCAGGGTCGTGACTGTGATTGTGCGGGTTTTTCTCTGTTGGTGCGCCCTCTTCCTGTATTTAGTCTGGAACTAGCCGAACATCTCAACTCTCTTCACCACCCGAGTGCTTTCCTCCTCTGCTGCGACGAAGTTTCCGCTGTCAGGGTTCGCCATTCAGCCTGCCAAGCCTCTGCGTCCTGGGACTCTTCTATCGCGGCTGCATAGCGAAATAGATGCTGAAAGCCTCGGAATTTCCGGAAAAATTAATATTATCGATTTCGAAAAGGTCGTGAGCGCTAGAGTTTCTCTAAGATTTTTTTCTTTATCCCTTTACATCGAATGCGGTTTCACACAAGAGACTTTCCCACTTTTAGCTGTGGACTTTACCTTTCTTAGTTAGAGAGCCGATCGGAACCCCTGCCCGGGGTGGAGGCAAAAAAATTGAGAAATTTGGGGGGTTAACGAACTGACGGCCTTTTTGAAATCGATGATAAGGTCTGGGAGGGGAAGGTGCCACTGCCAAGCGTACTTGACCACGGAATTGGTACAGTACCCAATTGTCAGAAATGGTTCTTTATGCAGATCAACCAATACCGGGATCTGGAAATCTGTTCCCTGAGGTTGAATGTCACTGTCGACCAATGTGCGTCGAGCAGCCTGTCATCGACTCAGTGGAAGATGCCGAGTGGCTTAGTCCGAAAAAATAATAAATAATAAAAGTAGGGGATTTTAATTTTTT
Organism: Tuber microsphaerosporum; assembly: GCA_003521225.1. Lineage (NCBI taxonomy): Eukaryota > Fungi > Ascomycota > Pezizomycetes > Pezizales > Tuberaceae > Tuber > Tuber microsphaerosporum. The sequence continues at coordinate 34,175 of QOVD01001716.1, read as the reverse complement.
TCTTCCAAAGTTTGAATATCAATGACATGCTCGGGGAAGCTACCGGTAGGTCATTCGTCTGCGGTGACATTCACCTCTGATATACCGGGCCAGTAGGACCCCATTCTACGTAGCTAGTATAAGGCCACTCTTTTCTTCTCTTCTACATCTACCCGCTCCGTCAACTTTTAAGCCTTCCCGTTTCACTTCCGGTTAGATAGACAATATGGCATCTGGCACTCCAACGCTATCTGAGAAGGAAGTTGTTCCGGCAGACTCTTCAACAGCACAAAATCACTCTGTTAGTGCGTTCAAGCAATTATCCTTTCTCGACCGTTTCCTGGCAATATGGATCTTTCTAGCTATGGCGATTGGTATCATCCTGGGGTACTTTGTGCCTGAAATGGCGCCAGCTCTACAGACTGCGGGAGAATTCGGTCCGGTGGAGGTCTCGGTCCCGATATCTGTTGGACTACTAGTCATGATGTACCCAATCTTGTGCAAAGTGCGGTACGAGTCGCTTGGAGGATTGGTCAAAGTGAGGGCATTGTGGATTCAAATAGGGTTTAGCGTATTGGCCAATTGGATACTTGCACCTATAGTAATGGTCAGTATGGTATTACTTCTCCAACGGGAGGAGCGTAGATTTTTCTAATAGAAATAATAGGTCGGATTATCGTGGGCTTTCCTCCCTGATAAGAGCGACCTCCGCGAGGGCTTGATACTCGTTGGGATTGCCCGATGCATAGCTATGGTAAATTCCGAGAGCTAGCGTCATCTAAATACACCAAAAGCTAATCATATCCCCAGGTACTCATCTGGACCGACCTTGCAGCCGGTGACACAGACTATTGCGCAATGCTCGTCGCCCTCAACTCCATTCTTCAAATCATCCTCTTCGCCCCACTCGCAGTCTTTTACATTAACGTGATCTCCCGATCCAACATTGAGATCCACTACAACACCGTAGCAATCTCAGTAGCTGTATTCCTCGGCATCCCTCTCGCAGGCGCAATAATAACCCGGTACCTAGTCCTGACCCTGCTCTTCCGCCGAGACATTAATAAGTACAACAAGTACTTTATCCGCTGGATAGCCCCTCTCTCCCTGATCGGCCTTCTCTTCACAATCTTGGTTCTCTTCGCTTCGCAGTCCCGCAACATTGTCGATAAGATCACGGATGTTCTTAGAGTTAGCGCGCCACTGATCGTCTATTTCGTCCTCATATTCGGCACTACGCTATGCGCTTGCCGGTATTTCGGAAGCGGCGCGTTTAAGAGATTGGGTGAATGGGGGTACGGAGTTACTGTCACACAGAGTTTGACAGCTGCGAGTAATAATTTTGAGCTGGCGATTGCAGTTGCCGTTGCTTGTTATGGGGCTGGGTCGCCCCAGGCTTTGGCGGCGACGGTCGGGCCGTTGATTGAAGTGCCCGTGCTGCTAGGATTGGTTGAGGTTATGAAGTTGACGGGGAAGAGGTGGCAGTGGAGTGATAGGAAGACTGTAAATCCTGTTTAATCCTGGGTCCGGGGGGTGGGGCGAACTTTTCATTTTTGTCCCCTCTTCCGTTCCTTTTAACGACTGTATACATATTTCGGTGTTCGTTTCGCCCTTTGAGTTTGTAAAAAATATATATTAGAACACCTGCTCACGCTATAAACAGAGATCAATCAGTATAGCAAATAGAGACATGTATAAAGGGGCCCCATGTCTATTATACAAGTATCTTCTATCATCCAGATTGCGAACCAGCCCGAGTGATCTTCGATGATGCTTATATCACAGTTAATATCCGTACTCTGGACCATGCAGCGGGAGTCATTTCTCCCACAAATCACCAGCTGCAGCCTACTCGGGCACAATGCTGCCTGTAGTAATAACCTAGCACATGTTACTGGTATATCGCCGCAGTTACTAACCTAATATACCCACCACGCCCCCTTGGCCTTAACTTGACTTATTCCCACCACCGACCTTTAATCGCGCCCGCCGGCGTGAACCGTTTGAATAGTGTCTTACTATGTAAATTCCGGTCAGGAACATCCCACAGATATGGTAAGGGGGTGATAGGATGGAGTAAAGTCTTGGCACAAGGAAGTGTGGTATGTAGAGTAGGGTAACGATCGCATTGTGGTTGGGAGTGGTGGTGAGGCTTGGGTGCTTTTGCGGGGATGGGTATGGTGGCCGTGGATAAGTTGGGAGGGAGGTCAGTATTTGTATGGTGGTAGATATCGCGCTAGAGCGGGTATTGGAGTTTCTTGTTGGTGGTATTAGGGTTAGTTTTTCGGGGCTAACTATGAGAGGTGGTTGACAGTATGGAGCTGGAGAGAGACCTTTTTTGCTAGCTGGGCGGATGTTGACTAGTGACTTATTACAACAACTAGAATATTGTATTGAACCTCACACTAAGATATTCGAGTTACAACTCCGAATAAGGCCTATTATATTTTCCTTTTTATTCACCTGAGCGGAGGGCCGAAAGTCGCCTCTTTTCGCGGTGACCCCCCCATATGTCGGAAGGGGATTCTGGACGTCTAACCAGTAGGTTCAATTATTCTAGTTTTTACGGTATCTTGTCATACTGTAATTTCATGATATCAGTGGGAATTTCATGATCCAAAATTACTATTAGGGCTCCGTTCGGTATGTCCAATAAAAATATATCACTATATTTCTCAAAATAGCACATCCCCTGATAACACAGGCAGGCTAAGTCCAAATAAGAAATTAATATCATAGTCAGATAGCAGATGCTCTCCCGCACGTTCTGTGTATAAGACAGGTTGGAGAGCAAGGAAAATTGCGATATTGCGAAATACTGTAGGACAATGGGTGGAATATTTTGTAACATGACAAGTTTCCTTACTTTACAATGTGTAAGCTGCCCTCTGCTTCTTCCTTCTTATTGAATTGATAGAGCACTTTCTATGTGACTATGATACAAACTTTTTCTTTGGAGTTGACCTGCTTTGGGCATATAGAAATATACTGTTTTTAAAAATATTGTGATATATTTTTATCGGCACCTGCCGAACAGAGCCTAAGGGCCCGGTTGGCAGGCCAGGATTAGACTAGGATTTGGACTGAAAGTCCGGACTTGAAAACCAAAGTCCAGGAACCTCAAAGTCTATGGAAATTGGCCATACCAAACACAACAGGATTTAGATTTGGATTTGGAAAATTAGCGGCAATTTGTGTATCTGATATACAATAATAATGATAAGATCTAGGTGTATGATTTGTTTGGACTCACAAAAACTAAGAAGGTGGTTAGGGCTAATGCCTTTTGGAGCTTGTTCTCAGTGGCTGGTTTTTTAGAGAAAATCCGGATTTAAAATCCTGATCTAATCTTAGAATGAAAATCCAGTCCAAGCGCTGGCCAACCAGGATTAGACTGAAAGTCCAGACTTAGGAGATAATCTGGATTTTAAGTCCAAATCCTGGCCTGCCAACCGGGCCCTAATTTTTTTCAATATTCCCCCCTCTTTCTCTCCCTCTGGCAGGGTCATAGCCTAGCCCCCAACAAGTCCAATTATCTCGGTTCCTTAACAGAGCCCCAGCGCACAATCCATCACTCGGCCGGAAAAATGTCGCATAAAACCCCCCTCTCCTCATGCAGTCTTCTCTACCGTACGATAAAATAGCCTCCCCGAGCTAAGGAAACGAACGAATAAGTCTACATTATGGGTAGATAGACGAGGCACACCCCTCCCAGTATGATCACAAAAGCCCAGAGCCCTATCCACCCCTCAATGCTTATACACACCTGGATTTACGCTGCGACTTAGCCAGCTAACCAGCACCGAGGTGAAATGGTACCGCTTCTCTGGGCACACAGAAATACTACAGGAAAAGGGCCTTACCGCAATACTATGATACCTACAGAAACCTGGGTCAAGATCTAGTTCATCACTCTTATCGTATCTACGGATAGAGCAGTGGTAAAGTAAGCGGATTCACTTTGTATTGTCAGAAGAGTGTAAGAAAGGTAATGCCACAACTTTGTTCTCCCCACTACACTCTCCAAACAGGTAGGAGTATATTATATAAAGCCAGGCAAAAGCGTCCCGACCCTGTCACCGGCAGCCACACACATCTTCATACCTCCAGGCATCTCTGTTTCACCACACATACCCAACCCTCCTGCACCCGCGATAACAAAGTAAAGCCATACCTGGAGAACCCCCTCCATAAATTATGATAACTCCATAACGATCCACTAGACACTCAAGACCTCCATGGCCAACTACAGCATACTAGCTATAATACCTCTAGCGACTCTACCAACCACGTGGGGCAAGTAGTCCCCCCATTAGGTATGATCTGTCTGTCTAAATTTCCAGAAAGGGTACCGTACAGGTGCCTACACTTTGCGCCGCGGGGGTTTCATCTAGTTTTGCAGGGGGCTGTTTTTCTGCTTGCATTTTACACTTGGCTGTGGTTGTGTTTGTTGTAGTTGGGCGGGTGCTAGTCGAAGGATGGAGGCATTTGCTCCAATACAATACTGTACGTAGTGGAGGTGCCTATTCACTTAGACGAATTGTGGGCCCACTTAGGTTAATCGTGCGCTTGCAGAAGGCGCGGTGTGGGAATATAGTGTAATACAAAATTTCCTCATTAGTTTTGTTTTCACTTACTCTTTACTATAATTAAGAAGCCAATATCAAACTCTCTCACCATCCCGTACTTAGCATCGTAGGTACAAAAGGCTTACGCATCCAAAAGAAATATTTGAGATTTTTTGTTCGCCCCATTTAATAGAAGTAGAAAGCCCTGATCGCATCCTATAAACCCTTTCGCTCGGTCCTAACAGTAAGCAAGCGCTAAGGCAAGTACAGTAGTGAAAGAAAAAAAAAAATACCCTCTCCTTTTTCTCCAGAGCCCATATGCATTCATAGGCCCTTCACATCTCCCCCAAACCATCGCAGCTCGAGAACTACCAATTTTGGTGAGTTTTGCTTGCTGCCTCCTCCCTAAGGTCAGCTCACTGCCAAGGACTTGACTAAAGCAGTTGCTATCATAGTAATAAAATATCCAATCAATTGGATGTTCAGTACCGGTACCTTGTCACACACCCCTGCTTATGCTTCGTCCAACCACGGCGGGGGTAGTAGTAACGAACAGCCGGCCCAGGGCTAAGCTTGCAATATCACCCGGCCTTGGCTCCTAAGAGTGGGGCGAGCTCGACGAAACACCCTGGAAGCTAGAGTAGGTATCCCTTCCTAAGCCCTATAACCACCGCACACGAAGACCTTGTAGCGCTGGTTCTGTCCAAGCGCATTTGTACTAATACTGTGGCCCATGCGTAGGTACCGACTATTATTCCTTAGCTACATTAGTATGATAAGTCCTTTTTACCCAGCCAAGGGAACAGTGGCACATCCCCAAGTATGATACCTATACAAGAGAACCCAGAACCCCCCGTGATGATGATTGCCGAGCATTAGAATCATTGGTCTGAGTCACCTATATCCCATAAATGACATACCGTATCTACTGACTAAATTCGCTAGGTCTAGCCTGGGTTGTGTTAGCTCCCGCTGATATTGTGTTGCTCGAAATTTTGGCGTAAACGATGGATCGCAATCGAGCGACTCTAGCTGTTAAAATATCGCCCATGAGAAAGGGCGACTGAAGTCGAATTCTACCGTCTAACCGGACAGGAATTAACACAGCCTGGGACAGGGACAGCTTATTTGATCAGTAAATACGGTACTGCGTTAAGATTTTCCAGGGTAAGCCTCACAGCAGAAAGAACTGTGAGTCCTGCGCAAGCAGCTGATTCCACCCGTCCTTTTTGATATCAGGTCCATTTCTCCCAGGGAATGCTGCTCTAGGGGGCTCCTGGCGTAACTGTTGTAATGGGCACGGGAGATGCAGTCGAATCAATCATGCTCGATTACCCCCTGTTTCTGCGCAATACGCAGGATCCAGTGCATAGCTATCCCAAGAATAAAAGAAAGGCCTAGATACTAGCATCAAGCAAATGCAAGTCGGAGAAATGAGCCGAGAACCGGCTTCTGGGGAATCAACTTCTGTAATTTCTACGATCCCAGAACCCTACTTATATCCCCATCCCGATCTCCAAAGCCTTGTTAGTCTCTTTGTGCTCCTAGCCGAAAACTGTCATCCATTTATAATTAGATTTTTCATCTACAGCCCCGATAATATGAGAGAGGAGACGAAGGCTTAAGAGTAAATATAGCCGCTGTTATCGAACAAATACTGCCACCTCGTTTGATGGCCGATTGGAGGGGGTGAGAAAGAAAAAGAAAATCTTCCTCGCGGTATGCCTTGCGTTACGGTATTCTAGCAAAAGCAAATAGGAACATGGCGATGCGGCAACTCCCAGTGAAAAAAGTTTAGGTTGCGAAATTGTTTCCAACCAGGCTTTCATTATCTAGTGGGGGAGAGGATGGTGAACGTGGGAGTGTTTGTCGAGTTTGTGGCCCTTTCCCTCCGTAGACACCCATCATCCATCATCTTTCATTCACGTGCATACTACCCCCACCAAAGCCACACTGTTTGTCAATTATGGTGGGTGTTTGTTCATAGATAAGGCCTGAAGGGTCTCTGGTGCTCTTATATAGCCCTTCGCCTTCCCTACCTTCAAAAAAAATCCCTTAATATATCAAGCCCACAACCTAAAGTTACTGTAAGACAAAGCCCTTTACCCCTTTAAGCCCACATTCTTAGCAAGCTAACCTTGAACCTAAGGAAGAGAGAAAGGTACGCACTGCCTGCTCAGTTACTGCTAAATCCTCGAATCAAGCTATACTCATAAATTAGCTATCGCAGTCTCTCAAAAGGCTAATTGCTCTCAAACGGCATTTTTCACAAGTAATGCCCCTTCCTCATCCTTAAGCGTAGCCTTCTAACCACCTATATGATGCTATCAACCTAGATCATCTTCACGGCTCTAGGAAGTAGCCCTTACATATCTGGGCGCTCTTCTAGCCAAGCCTGTGGAGGCATTCCATAGAGCTGGGTCTCTTCCCATTTCCAGGACTTGGATTGTTCCCCGGCAAGGCCCTATTTGAATGATTCCCGCTTCTTGCCTTAATCAAGCCATTAATGGATCCGGAGATGAAGGAGCCCAATATCACAGGAGCTACTAACCTACAGGGACTATGCCATCTCCCGCATTCTAGGACCGCTTCCTTGCTGGATTTAGGATATGACCATTGAGTTGTTAATACCGATAGCCGGGTGGACCACTACCAGCCTGGAACCAATTTCCCACTCTCTCAGGGCCCTCCCCTCCCATGTTTTTGGAGTCTGCCTCTCCAAAAACCGAGTTTCCGGAGAGCACCAGGAATCCAGATACCCGCTTGCCAACTTGGAATTTGAGACCATTGCTCTCTAACAAAACACCCCATTGTTTGGGGGAGTTATGTCAAGATCTAGCTTAACCCCGCTTATAGAATATCATACATAGGGCTCAGTGGAAAGATGGGGATGGGGGTCTCAGTTGGTTGGAACGGGGTTGGTTTTCGTTTTATGCCTGAAGGTCATGTACAAGGCGCTCTTCTCCTTAATTTTTTTCCCGTGTGGTTTTTCGAGGAGTTTAACGAGGCCTATGAGGGTACTCTTCTCCTTAATTTTTTTCCCGCGAGGTTTTTTCGAGGAGTTTAACGAGGCATTGAGTTTTGTCGCCGTGTTGATCAGGCTTCTCTTCTTTCTTTCTAGGGTTGAAGATTTTTTTCCTTTTTGTTTCTTCTTGGTCAGAGTATATTTCTCCAATTGGCTCTACCATTATTGCCCATTTTTCCGTGATGAAAGCCTTTGGAGGAGGGTTTCCCCCCATAGCCCTGGAAGATCTGGAATGGGTAATGAGGAGGGATGGTGTGGAGAC
>QOVD01001716.1:0-26336 GCA_003521225.1 Tuber microsphaerosporum | reverse complement strand
GGGGGTTAGATGGTACGGGGCGGGGTACTAGCGAGGGCCACCGGGAGAGGTTTTTAGGAGGACCGGGTGGGATTATTGCGAGAAAATAGAGTTAAACCCCCCGGGGAACGTTTCCTACACTCCATGATTCCCGCTCAGAGATTTTACATCCTGTTCAACCTGCCGTGTGTACCGTATTCCGGCTTCCATTGAGTTTCTGAAATTCCTCTGGAGCCATGCTTCCATGTTCATGACATTGACCCCCTCATCCCGTGTATTTTTGGTTCCCATCCATGGAGCCCAAACCACCCCGATAATTGGACCACCACCAAGCCCATAGGCAACCTAAGAAAACCTGTAGCTTTGCCCAAACCCCACAGTCCAATCAATAAGCGATCTCCCCATCCACCAACAAAACACTTTGCGGGGCACCACCCGTGATTTATCATCATGACCACTCACTCACTCACACTCCAAAGCATCACTCACTACATCAACAGCTTCCCCTTCGCACAAAAAAACAAACTAAATGCCCTCAGCTTCACTTTGAAATTCCAACAGCATATCCAGACCTCTGTCCTTCCCCGCACATGCAAGAGAGCCAGAAGGTTTAGCGGCCCTTTCTCCGCGATAAGTCTGTCCATTCCGTAAAAGATTAGGATAACTAAAATGAAAAGCTGAACAAAAACAAGCCAACCAAAATACTCACCCACACTCCCTCACGATCCACGATGGGAGCCCCCCTGCTCCCTTATACAACCTCGAATAGAACCCTCCCCCCTCAGTTGGCTCCAACAAAATCCTCACCGCAGCCCCCGTCTTCCTACCAAGAAGCACAATTCTCATAACCCAGGCATTCCTCTGCACAATTCTCAAGCCATCCTTCTCCCGCAGAACACACTGCTCCTGCAGCCCCCACCACCCTCCCCTTCCGCTCCATCCTTAACAAACCCCAACCAACCACCCTGGCCCAATCCCAAAACCTCAATACCGGAAGCTATGTTCTCTCCTAGGCCCCCTAGGATTGACTGAATATCGAGAGGGAATTCTGGAGATATAGGATGCCCCTGGCGCAGATTTTGGTGCGGATGGGTTCGTGCACTGTCAGCCTAGGTGCTTGATTGTTGCAGACGAGGCAGTCCCCGCTTACGCTATGGTTTTGCACGATGATTACGGAGGTTGCTGGCGTTTTGGAGAAGGAATGAGTTGGCAAGAGGAATCGTGAGTGAGCTATTGGGGGCATTGTTTGGTGGCAGGTTGGCTGGGGGTGGATATGTGGATGATAATGCGGGGTGAGAGGGAGGGGGGGATGAGGTGACTCAATGGTTCGTTTGTTTGTTCTCCGTGCAGTATATGGGTATGCATTCGTGTGCTCGTATTCGGATAAACGGTAGGGTACTTGAGATGCCTTGCTGTTAAGCCTGCTTATCCTACGGTGTTGTACTGTATGTGCGCACTTTATGCGCAGTACAGTAATGCTTTCCGCTCAACGGGAAGTATAAACCAAGTTCCAGACGCTATCACTGTATGGTGCCGAAAGGTAGATTTTATGAGTGGATATCCTCCGAGGAAGGCAATTGTGCTAAGGGCGGGTGCGATATCTGCTCAGAGCGGGATTAGATTTCCTATCTGAAGGACTAGAGATATAGGTAGGTAGGCAGGTAGTCAAGCAGGTACAACCCCTAAGCAAAAGTATTAGTAAAATAGCCTTTTTACACATGTTTAATCAACCCCCACACCTGGAATTGCTTCAAGTAATACTCACAACCTGCCTAAACATTAGGACCACACAGCTATCCCAATTTTCACCAAATTTATTAAGAGTTGTGTAGGAGTGGGAGAAAGTTATCATAACCACGTACTGGAAGTCAGGTTAGAGAATTCTTTATAGTTCCTAAACTATAAGTACTTAAAAATGTATGTTTTTGGCACAAGGAGCCCGGCTTACCAACACTGTTGCGGATGAGTTTTTACGTAGGAAGAGGCAGACAGGCCCCTACCTACCAATACCGGGTAACTTAATAATATTATAAACAATAAGAAGCAACAATACCAAAGGCACCAGAATTTAAAACCCAACAAGCCAATACTCGTATCCCACAGGGAATCCAAAATATACGTCTGCCGCACGCTTCAAGCACCGACTTGACCTCAAACCACATTACACAGGTATCTGGGCTTAGAACGGATGCTATACTGAGCCGTTGTCAAATGTATGCCTGATTAGCGCCACTTGGCTCGGTTCATGAGCAAATAAAATCGAGCCGTTCTCAAGATTTACCGCAAAGCTCGAGCTGGCTCGAGCCTAGCTGCCTTAGTAGACATAGGATATCACCCGCTTGAAGGCGAAAGGGAGAGAAATGCGGTACACAGGGCGGAGAGGAAAATATATATAGGGTTCAGAATATTAAACACGAAAACAACAAAAAACCAATGCGAGTTTGCATTTTCTCGGAAAAGAGCTTATCCACCTCCACCTCCTCAATTTGCTAACTTATTTCTCCCCTATATCGAACTCAATTTCCCAAAAATCCCCCACCTCCTATAACATAAACCCAGCCAGTCAGCCACAAGCTTTTCAGCAACTAAAAAAGTTGGGCCTGCTCCAGGTCCCGTCCGATTTCGCTTCTTCGTAATTATATATATCACTAGCACTGTAAACAATAGCCCACCAAAATGGACTCAGAGATTAAATAAGATAGGGCAAAATCAAAACAATCTACATAACTGATTTTTTAGGAAATGTCTATCTTTTTAATCTAACCCACAGTCTTGCAAGTCATATAATACTATATACCATACTACAAAACCACTAATTTTTTGCATCATATGATATCACCCACTCACTTTTAGGTAGGCCTTGTTGAAACATGCTTCTGCACTACTCAGTTCTCACTTGTATTATTGCTTTGTTTCTACTATTATGCTTTATTGCTACCACTTAACTGCTTTCACTCTTGGATATACTTTTCTTTATATGTTTTACCTTTTATGCTATTGTCGTTCACTTGTCCTTTATGTCTCGCTCTCGACAGTAGATAGTTCGGGCATCTCGCCCATCCTCTCAAGAATGTTAAGCCTTCATTCGTCTCTCAACTCACTACCTAAGTAATTCGTGCAAGCTACATCGATATTCCAACAACAGGCCTGTTCGTATATGATTTCTTTCTTCTCTCAAATGCTTCTTTCAGATCTCTACTTTCTTTCAGGCCAGATCCTATTTAGGGCTAGCATGCGCTATCTATTGTTGTTCCTTTTATTGTTCCTATATGTTTTCTTTGAAAGTCTTTGTTTTCTTGATTCTCTGCTATGAGCATCGTGGGAACCCGGTGGTATTGGCAGGGCGGAACCGCTTCACTATATAGCCGAGCTATATTCTTGTTGTTATGTATATAATAACTATTTCCTAATTAATAACTATAACCGTTATCCATTACCACTTTTCTATCCAATCGATCGCACATTGTTACAACGCCTCCAATGATGTATGATACTAGTACACAGATGGATGGATGGATCCCCACAAGGAAAACCCTTTTCTAATATTAAAGTTACTTTTTCCCCTCCAGCCTCCTCCTTTCTCCTCCTTTCTCCTCCTTTCTCCTCCTGTTTCCTCCCGTCTTACTTACCCCTTGCCAGATTTGAGAAGGTAAAGAAAAAAAGAAAGAAAAAATCGCAAAAGCTCGTGGCAAACACTAGTTATTCCTAACTAACCCCATCCGACAATTCCCCAGGATCACGATGGCATATATCCACATCCGACTACCCCGCCTGATCCACCAGGTATCCAAATCGCGCCTGGGTACTAAACCCCCAAAGGAAGGCATTATATCATACACGCTCGAGAATTCCCCACCCTAAATATCAAAAAGTGACCTCCCCAACACTTCTATTACTTGGCTAGAAGATTATTATATCATAAGTCATATAGATCCAACTATTATACTTGTCAACATGATCAGTGAGCTCTGTAGCTCGGCCACTTCGTTCCTGACCTTTCTGTCTGTCTGCCTGCCTGTTTGCCCTTTCCGCCCAATTAATCAATCTTTAGTAATAGCATACCACTGGCCCCCCGCAGTCAGTCAGTCAGTCAGTCAGTTAGTCTCAATGCTATAGTGCTCCTGGGCACCCGGTTCAACACATATACCAATTACGCACGGAAAGAAACGAAGCGTCCAAGGAAGGAATGAAAGAAAGAAAGAAAGAGAGAGAGAGAGGATTACCTGCTCAGGCAAGCAAGCAAGCCCGTTGGCAGGGAATGCCTCTCAGCTCACCTACAAGCGCAGCAGCAGGCTGGACATTAGCTAGCCCCCGGCCTGGATCTGCTCCGCTCTTCCGTAAGAAGATTCTCTATACGGAGCTTTGCACAGTACAGTACAGGATACTCTTCCCCTTTTTCGACTCTCCCGCTGAAGCCAAATTTCCTGCTGCTGCCTTCTCTGCAGCTCACTGGCTTAGCTTTTTCCAATCGTGTTTTTTAGCAGCCAAAGTATCATACACCTTCTCTATGAACGCTCAGTTGTCCTAAGTTTATCTTCCTCCCTTTTTCGCTCCTCCGTCTCGTCATGAAAGAAAGATGCCGCGTAAGTTAACCACCAAGCAAAAGATGAAATACCACTTTCTTGTCTCCCTATCTACCTATCTAATCGTAGGCATCACCACCGCGCAGGAAAAAGAAAACAATTAGCCAAATCGTGAGTAAGGAAGGAGGGAGGGTGGAGCTCGAGAAGTGCGCCCGGGGCTGCGACAGCTCACCCACCGGCAGCCGCCCGAGAGCCCCCTTGCCCCACATACTCCCAGCATATGCAGGCAGGACCAGACATGACATGATACAAGTTAATGGGAAGGGTGCTAATATGTATGGCCTACGACCCGGTTCAGGGCAAGGGCATTAAGCCCAACTTTCAAGTCAAGCGTCGTGAGTGACATGAGAGGGAGTCAAGAGCATAAAATCACAAAGTATCACTCGATAGAGAAAGCAACCCTCGTAAATTCATAAGATTCTGTCCGTAAGATGAACACTAGGTATTAGAACCGCTCCTTCTGCCTGTTCACTCAAAAATGGCTTCCATACTATTACTTCCACCTGGAGGCCCCGACCCCATTCCCTATAAAATGAAAAGAAAAAAATTACTTACTTTGTGGAGCAATACATGTGTACTAGAAGAGAAGGAAATAAAAGGTAGAAGGAAATAGAATCAGCCATCAGGCGATAGGGAATTCTAAGAAACGAATACAAGAATCCGGGTCTCGCCATCTCAACACCTAGCCAAAGCGTCCAAAAAAAAAAAAAATGAACGAAAAACTGGTGTAAAAGACACAGCTTAAAACCAATCAATGAAGAGAGAGAAATCAAGGGGCCGCAGAATTATGTTTAGTAGAGTGGCTTCTCCTCCCAGTCAGGAGGCATCTCACCCTCAACCCAGCAGACCTTACCCTTCTCATTGATGATAGCACCTCCGTCGGAGATCCCGATCACACCACTAGTATGAGCAACCTCTTGCCGAGAGACACCACCCTCATCTCTTGGAATCCAAAGGACAGGCGGTCTAGAGGAAACGGCGGGATTGAGATATGCCTCCTTTTCAGCCTCGGGGCTGTACGCAATCTCAGGGTAATCTTGTGGAATAACTTTGCGCATGCGGGCGTACGAGTAATATGTTTCCGGATGCATAAATCGGGCAAGAAATCCACCAGGTTTTGTCTGCGCCCCCTCGACACCTTCGGGATGGTTTGCCCTCTTGGATGCGTTATTCTTCTCATTCTCAGGGCCAGTCGCACCTTCCGGCTCATATGCATCATCAGCGCCACCAGTACCATCCTCAACTGACAAGAGTCCCTCTTCCTCCTTTTCAAGATTTTTAGGAAGAAACTTGAGAAGTGGTTCTACGGCAGAGGAGAGAGAAAGTTGAAAGAGGATAGTAAAGACAAGGAAAGCGACCTGAAGAACCAAGGGTCCGGCGGCTTTGCGAATAGCGAATAGGCCAATCAGGCAAACTTCCGCAAGATAAACACCGGTGAGAGTTTGATACAGTGCTCTGGGATAAACAAGTCCCTTGGTGTCAATGTCAACATTGTAGACAAACAGGAAGTTGTAACGGTATGCAGAGTACAAAAGCCCAAGACCCACAACGGCGAAGCCCAAAACCAAGGGCGCGATCATGGAGTAGGTTATAGCGATGACAGTAATGTTGGTGTAAACGGGGAAGACTGTTCCCCATCCGAGGCCCGAAAGACTGGACCAACGACGCCATTGTTTACGAGGGGTGTTATCAAGCAGCATACCCAAAAGTTTATAGAGAATCAACCCAACAATCTGGATCAATGCACCGGACGAGATGGCCAATCCTTGCAAGATCATGAATGAGATGTAGAAGTTTGATGCCTTAGGAATGTTGTTTGCCAAAATGGAAGTAGCAGACGCAGGGTTATCGGCGATCTGAGCGCCAACTGAAGACGCAGCAGATGTCATTGTAGTGACAAGGAAGACCTGGATAACTTGGAAGGCGAAGTACATGTTCTGGACCCTAAGCTCCACGTTGGAATTCGATGGTTCACCAGCAATCCTCGACAAGAGCCTGAGCACAATGGGCAAGAGCGCCATCAAAACAGCCAACAGAACTACTGGAAGAAGACCAGTGATAATACCCAAGATCACAGGTGGGATGTCGTTGATAAATCTCAGGAAATGAACCTGCGATGTAAGATAATTGATGTTGGAGATGGAGCCAACAACGGCAACAGGAATGGACCAGAAGATAACGAGAGCGCAGACAGCAGCGGTAGTTGTGGCAACTTTGACAAGTCTCTCCCACCATTGCAATTTAAGGTTCGACCAGATGATCTCGCCAGGAGTGATCCCGATATAACGAGGGGCCATGTGGAGAGGCTGGTTGTGAGCAAGAACCTGAAGAGCAACCTGTGCGGCGGATTGCGAAGTAAATTCAATGAATGCGGAGTTAAGCTTGGTTCCTTCACCGTTCTTCTGGATTGCTTGAAGTTCTTCGATTTTAGGAATCAGTTCAGCAAGCTTTCCACGGCACCAATCAATAGTGTCAACCTATTTCGAGCGCGTTAGCAAACCACGACGGTAAAATGCGATTGAAAACACTCCATCATACCTTCTCTCCAATAATTGGCTTTAGCTTGTGTGAAGGTCTCTTCTTCCTATCCAACCACCTGGCCGCAACACTTCCACTCTCACCTCCAACTTCGCCTTCTTCATCCTCATCCTCTGGGGGATCCTGGCCAAGGCTTCCTTTGCGTCTCGCGGCATCAGCGGTCTTGATTAGCGCAACCTCGGCAGCTTCAAGCTGGTATGCGATTTTGTCCCTTTCCTCAACCAATTCCTCAAGTTTCTCGGTATTGGTGTTAATCCAGATACGCTTGACATTCTCAAATACCCTCCTCAGAGCGGTCTCAGTCAAATAGGCTTTGGGGATGGTAGTAATAAGGAGGGTCCTCGCGGAGATACGAGAGGAGTAGATAGGAGACAGCATGTAAGCTTGTCGCAGGGTGGTGTAGTAGATGAGTTCCCGATAAATCGTAAACAAAATAAACCCGAAGAAAATGTATCCAATAAGGACATGGGCGTATAGCCTTGGTTGTGTTAGCCTAGAACTCGTATGAACCACAATTGGTTGATCGACTGGTGTTACCTATTGGAAATTTCCTTCGTATCCTTCAGGTTACTGAAGCTCAAAAGATCCAACCCAGTCTGTCCACCCTGTCCGGTAGCATTCAATGGAAAGAGAATCGGAAACGTCAAGCAGCATCCAACAAAGCAAATCATTTGCGCCTTGCGGAGATAACGAAGAAAGAAGTAGCCATCAAGACCATTGGTTCGGAGAACAGTTTCATCGCTAAGATTGCTGTCAGCGCAGTCCT
Organism: Tuber microsphaerosporum; assembly: GCA_003521225.1. Taxonomy (NCBI): domain Eukaryota; kingdom Fungi; phylum Ascomycota; class Pezizomycetes; order Pezizales; family Tuberaceae; genus Tuber; species Tuber microsphaerosporum. Next base: position 18,470 of record QOVD01001716.1, on the reverse strand, counting down.
GGATGAAATAGAACTCGCTCCAAATGAATTGATAGCGAGTTCGCACATATGGGTGAACTCACGGGATCTTCCAAACACCGCCGATCCACCCAACCAAGCTCGAAAATCCAGAAACGCCTTCAACCTCGTCTGCAATTCCACCATCACCGGAGACATTTAGTTTCCTCCACTTCTCAACAACGCCAACCTAAATTGGATGTTCATTAGAAAAATGTACGTCACAGTAGTAATCAAAAAGTAGGACCCCACATAAGTTCTTGGCGCGTAAATTCTCTTGTTAGAGCGACGAAGCAGGAGGAAGATGGTAATGAGGACGACGAAAATCAACAGATTGACGACGAGCGTGGATAGAAAGGCAGAGACGGAAGTCCCCTCCCGCGCAGATGCAATGTTTGGATCATTATTAGGATCGGTAGCGTTATCACGCTTAAGGAGGGCGTGAATTGCCTCCATCTTCAATTGAAGTCCCCTTGGTTTGTCATTAGCCGTTAGGGGATAATAAATAGGGAGGACGGTTGTACCAAAACAAGAAAGCTATAGCAAACTTACCAATTAGACAACAATCACAGAGAGGCTACCGCTAAAAAAATAGAGAGGCGATTAAACTCCAGCGACCCGCCTCCTGTTCACTAGAATTGGTGATTTTAAGGATGTGTAGGAAAAGAAAACACCGAGATTGTCGTATCGTAGAAAGGGAAGCAGGGAGGCCACGGGTTTATTTACCAGTTTATGCAAACAGCGCGGCGTATGACAGGGTCTCGCTAACTGGTTACCAAGAGACAAAATGGTGGGATCAGCGCGAAAGGAGGAGCTTGAGGGAGGAAATCGACTGGATACTGGCGAAACAGGCACAGCCCCGGATCTCGAGCGAGCAAACTTGAGAAAGTTGGATCGGATGGACCACGCGTGGGACACAGCGATGACGAACAGATGCGCGGGGGTGGAGGCGACAGAGAATATTCTACAAAAAAAAAAATGTTGATGGGAAAAGATGGACTTTTACTCGCACTGAATCAACGCAGGAAAAGGAATGAATGAATGAATGAAGAAAAAAAAAATGAGCGACACAGCAAAGCAATTGCGCAGGTGATTCAATTCGTGGCTGGAGGTGGTGAGAAGCCCGATACGGCGATGCTGTAGTTGGAAAGAGAAAAGGAGTGAAGCTAGACAAATGGCCTGCTTGGGTGAGGATTGTTTTTGCAGCCAGGCAAGGAGAGGAAGGGATCAGGGGAAGAGGAGTGAGGAGTGAGGAAGAGTGTCTCTGAGAGAGAGGAATGCGAACAGAGAGCCAGAAGCCCGAACAAAAGCGCTGGAACGCTTGGGAGTGGATTGTCACCGGGATTCCCGGTGCGCTGCTGCTGCTGGAGGGGCATTCAATTACATTTCGACACTCCAACTGACCCACAAGAGCGCCTGTTGGTGAAACTACGGGTATCCGAGCAAAGGTTATGCGGCATCGTGAGACAAGATGTGGGAAATTGGCCAAGTTCAGTGTTGTTTTGATTCACCAAGGCATCAACCGGCAACGAGCACAAGTACCAGTGCTGCACAATGCCGGGCAAGCAGTTATGGCGGTTAAGCTGAGGTTAACACATCCCTGTCCGCTCCGACACAAGTATCATAACTCGAGCGATGGGTTCCCGCCCTTGTGCCCACTGGAAAGCTGGTGAGCAGTTAATTCAGGTTAACTTGCAAAATACACTTTCTCGCGAACGAAAAACGTCTCCCCGGGCACCTGTACTCGCACCGTGCTCGAGCACCGGTGCAGTCGTGTCCAATTGGCCTTTGTATGGTCCCTGGCAACGGTGGCAAAAAAAAAGCACATTGACATTCTGCGCGCCCAGGTAAAGAAGTGCCAGAAAACGGGGTGTATTTTGAATGGGCGCTGAGATACGCAGACATCTTGCCATATTCTGCAGTACCGGTTCTGTACCACGCATCCCAGATCTTTCTCCACCATAAGACCCAACTCCACGGATTCGCGAGATCGAGAAGGTCATCAATAAGCTCTGATAAAAAGCAACTGTTCCTTCTCTTATTTTTAACCTCACTTGGGTTGGGCGCTCTGTACTTGAGTACTAGTACAGTGCTTGAGTACGAGTATGGGAATTGCTGCCTTGGCTGCAAGCTGTCGGACATCAACTCAGCCACTCGAGTAGAGCTGAGGAAGAGGGACTTGACAGTAGGAACTCCACAGCACCATCAGGCACGCCATGGCCACGGCATAGATTACGACCAAAGCGCGCAGACTGCCGGCGCATATGGCACACACCGTGGGCAGTGATCATTTATTTAAGCCCGCTGTTTTCTCGTGTATCTTATTGATAAAGGCGCATACCGTCTCGGCGCTGTGTTCGTGCTCCCCCGCCAAGATTTGGTTTCCCCGTTTGTCGCAAGGAACTTGCTGTAAAATCTCGTCGGGAGACACCGGTGTGCCGTTTCGCAATCCAGACTATGAAATACGCACACTGTGTCACCAGTACTATGGTTGACGCCATGATATCATTAGGAGATCTACTCGAGCATGACACCCGTTCTTGACTTGGTATCACACTGAGAGAAACTACAGGCCCCAAGTTTATTCGCTGGATTTTTTTTCCCAGTTTAAACGTTCGCCATAGACTAGAGAGCATATTCCAGTTGTCACAGTGGGGCTGAAGCCCCCGCGAGCTCTCCAAGAAATGATGTTTCAGGTCATACGTTTGCCTCTGCTGCAAAGCTTTTGAAACCAAATCTTAGTAAAGAAGCACGAGAACAGTCTCTCCCCCAGCTCTACCGATCGCGAAGAATTCCTGCCTATCATGGTGGAGAACGTGGGGAGAGGTTTAAAATACTGTACGAGTACTGGTGCCATCGATTGCAAGATATTCAATACCGGTACTGAACCGTACTCGAGTACGGTAGGGGAGAAGCAAGAACACCCATTCCACCCCTCTCTCTGTCCCTCCCTCGCAAGTATGCTCATGTCTCTGCTGCCGGTATTGGCGTTGACAATAGAATTCTGTGCTCGCCCATATCTTTCTTTGTCCAGACTGAGACACTGCAAGATGCAAGACAGACTCCTCCCAATCCAGATGAAACCAAACAAATAGTAGATCGACTAGCGCACGTGCCTCGCCTAAAACCTGCAGACCAGCCCTTTTCCCAACCTCTGTGGCAAAACAAAGCCGAGTTTAAATTTGTATGATACCGGTATTTTTTACTGGAAAAATAATTTTGCGGTCGCTTCCCCCAGCCCCTCTCCACGCAATCTAACCCAAAACTTCAGCTCCAGTCGTTCCTGTGGAAATCAACCTTTAGCAGCCCGCCACAGCGCACACCCGACACAACGAGATCCACAATTTTTGTCCGCCTTCAATGCTGATAGGACCCCGACGACGATTCCTTCCACAATAATGAACGTATCGTATCTTCCCGTAGCCTACCGGTACAGTACGTGGATTGTATGCACCGTTGGAGCTAGGGTTCACACTCGTGCATGCTTTGAATCGCTCTAACTCACATCTCAAGCAAGCAACAAATTCCTACCAATGGCTAACACATTGTCACATCAAAACCAAACTAAAGGCGTGGCTCTAACACAAATGCTACCATGTTCATCATCCTTCCATCATCACCAATACCCGTATTGCCACGGCCAGGAATTTTCTACCCTACCACACCACCATACAGTGCTCAAGTGTGCCAGTTAAAATCGGAAAATTGCTCCTGCTGATCCCATACAATTCTCTTGGATAGAGATAGGGGTTATGTTTTCCGATTTTTGTGGACGGTACACAACCCTGCTTGGCAGCCGTATCTTGCTGGTCACCGATGCATTGTCGGCTAGCGCTGTGATATGAGTTACACCACGATCAGTTGCGCTCGGCTTCACCCCCAATACTGGTAATGATATCAGAGGCCACGATAGTGCAATTGAGACGGTAGAGCCATCTTAAAGAACCCCTTCTCTTGACAACTCACCTCATTGCAAGAGGGTCCATGGTGTGTCACTCGAGGATTAAGTTATTCTTTTCTAGAGGCCGAATTGCGGGCGGAGGGGGGGTTGAGGTGCGATACGGTAGTCAACATTGACAAGAATGCACAGCGAATCGCAAATCATCATCATATTTTGTTTTTTCTGCGAGTCCCCAGATACCGGTACCCCACTCGCCCTGTCCTTGAAAAATGCGGCTTTCCCAATGTTCGTGTATAAACGTCCTACTGCAGCATCGCACACGCGCTCCGGCATGAAAAACGCAAGTTCCCCATGTCAGCCCCGAGTTCAGCACTATTAGATGCGTTTCTCCGCAGGATGGCTTGTAATGGCCGCATGGGTGGCGGTTATCGTGACGTTTCTCCGGCACTGATACCAAGTCTGATCTGGAGGCTGAACCGCTGGCAACCAGGGTGCATTGATTCTCATTGGTGAGAGATTGGGAGGTTGGCAGGTCACCTGTTCAAATTTAGTAGTTCGATGGGGTTTTGGGATACTGGTGTCTTCGATTTAGTCTAAGGGCTGGGTCTTGACATCATACAAAGACAAAGGGGGGGGATATTTACGCTCAAGATAGGGATTATTTCCCGGGTTAACCTAAATTAACTGTTTATTAACCTTTTAGGTACAAGGGCAGGGACCTGTTAACCGGAACGGGCAGGGATATATTTGGCTGATTAGCCTCAAATAACTGTTCCATAACTTCCTGCTCGACCCTGCACAAGTACTCGGGTATGGACGTGGGTGATCGGACAGTTGATCAAGGCCCGCTGTGCTCGCTAGTTCCTCTTGTATCCCCTAAACCGCTGAGACATTCAGCCCCGTTTAAAATGTTGAACACTAGCCTATTTGGGTAATCGGGAGTAAATCTACACGCTCCTCGTTGTTTCCATCACGGACATACTGAGGAATACAGATTTTGCGGAATTCTGAGTACTACGCCTCTAGTAAACAACAAGGTTTTTCCTATCACGGTTACTTAAATAGGCTAGTGTTCAACATTTTAAACGGGGCTGAATGTCTCAGCGGTTTAGGGGATAAGGCCTGCGGGGCCAAAAGATTAACTCTTAGAACTGTGGTCGTTATAAGATTGAAAGACCATGCCAGGCTGTCCGTGTCTACCCAGCTCGGAACACCCAGGACCAGAGCATGTAGTAGTGATATAGTCCTACTATAATACCATTATTTTGAAAACTAAGTTACTTACAAATAAGGTATGGTTGGTGCTTACCCCAGAGCCACAATGTCCCTATGGCCCATAAGAAATCGTTCTTGTAGCATTTCCACTGCTGCTCTGGCCGTGGTACAAGTGCCAGCCACTCTCGGAATAGAGAACCATCTCCTTACTGCGAGGTTCTACAGGGCTCTCAGCCAAGAATCAGCGGGAAAGTGGTAAAGCCCGAGCCTTGAAATGGAAGAAACAGAACACTACACTTTCTGAGGTCACAAGATATCACTCGTCGGTTATTCGGGTTCGAAAGGTAAGGTAAAGTAAGTTGCTATACGATACTATACGATACCATATTATCGTGACGTACGGTGAGTTTACGAGTAGCCATTAGCTTACCCTCATGAGGAAAGCTTTAGATCCTAACCTCTGATCACCTTTTTTCACCCACCAAACTCCCAACGACAATTACCCAATCAAGCCCTATGGAGTCCTAACCACTATGCAACTACCATAAATGCGAGTATTAACTAAAATCAATAAACTAACTTCTGCCCTGTAGTACTGGTGAACTAGTGCGCTGCCAGCAATGTTTTGTTCAACTCCATTTCTAACGTAGCCTGGCACATTCAGTCCTCACGGTGCAAGGGTCGCCGCTCCCCGTCCACTGCGCGAAAGAAACCACAGCCTACTCACCAGGAAGGGATTACTCTTTACACCGATTAAACCAAGCGATCGCTTAGCCACATAAATCCCTTACCTACAATTCTCAAATCCTACCAAAGATATTCGACTCTTGCCAAAGCAAGCCCTTGCCTAACTGGGTTGTGATGGTCAGCCCCTCCCTTCAAATTTTAAGTGAGGTGTTCCTTGCGGAGGAAATTTCCCAAAAAATAAGTCTAGTAACAATATCGAGAGCTGCGATTCTTATAATATTATGACCCTGCTTTTATTAGAACGTACTCTCTATCCCTTCTAGTGCTCTAAACCTCTATCTCCCCCGCAGATAGAGCTTAGGGCATTTACCATCCTCTACCCTCACCCGCAACAAAAGTGGTTCACCGAGCATTTTTCAATGCTCGACTACATCCACTCGTTCTCACCGGGGGGTTCGAACTCGCGCTGGTTGTCGTTGCGGGTTGGTGCGGACCAGTTCCTTAGCCGTTAGACCATCGGAACTGGTCGAAAATAACCCCTCCCCTTCGAACTTTAAGCGTGATCCCCCCTAGACAGGAAATTTAAAACAAAATCCTACTAACAATATCAGGCGCTGCAACTCCCATATTACTATCGCATGACCCCAGTGTCAGATTCCGTTTACTTTGCTTCCTCTCTACTCATTTATTTTATCCCTTCCCTAATCCTTCTAAAATTATCTCAGCTTTACCTATCCATTATCAGCACAACCCATCAAGCCTTCGAAGCCCTTTGCATCCGCCTAGTCTATCGCTACTACACTGCCATCCCGCGGGTAACCTCACCACCACTCCCTTCCGTTTCAATAGCTCCCAAATTGGGTGATTAAAGCTTTAGCAGGTTGTAGTCTACTAGGGCTCCCCCCATGACAGGCGGGTAGAGGAACCCAAGAAGATATAGTTACACGTCGATCCTGCTCAGTCCGAAAACTCCGGATGAGGAATGTGTTAACTGCGGCAAAGACGCTACATCTAGAAGCCCATTCCCATGATTACTATTGCTAACGACATGATACAAGTAACATGACAAGAGCATGTACAATACAGAACCAAATCTGGTTCACATAGGCTCAAGTTGAGAAAGCAGAAATCTCTGGTAATGGTGAAGACTACATGATTCTACATCTTCTAACGACGGAAGTACAGGTTAAGATAATCGTATACTCGAGTAAGGAGTGCTTAGATGTGAAGTGGATACCAGCTTCTTTTAAGCCTGCGCTAAATATTTATCACTGTGATAGACCTCAAAGGCCAGGGGTTGATCAATTCAACTTGACGCAAACACACGGGATAGAAGATAGGATTACCTAGCATCGGAACTTAAGGTGCAAAATGCTGTTTTCCGGTATCTTACCTTCCAGTGTAATTTACGGTAATTTATGATATGGTATCTATCGTGTAAGGTGCGGCAACGTACAGCCCCGTTCGCAAAGTCCTTGCGTAAAAAAAAAGTATCATATGATACTACTTCAGACAGATAGGTTAGAAAGCATGAGGTAGGGTTCTAGTACTGGGGGCCTCGGAGGTTTAGGACCTGAAAGCGCCAGTGATGCACACTGATTGTTAGAGAAATTCATGATGTATCATACTAAGAAAGTAAAAGCAAGTACAATATTAAGGATAATAAATAAGAGCTACCTGGATAGGTAAAGAACAATTCTAGAATACTCTTCCAGTTTTACTCAAAACTGGAAGACTACAAGGCCCTTCTAGCTCACATTAGCCTATATGGTGATCCTTTCAGGTTTTTCCACCTTGCTAATAGGTTTCTACTACTCACATTAAACTCTACATACACAACTAGTACTATAGAGAAACTATTCCATGAATACAGAGTGAAGTCCATCTCAGACACTACATTTATATCCTAGTAGTACCCCTTTGATTTTGAGTTTCCTACTTCATAAATCTGTAATAAAAATAAAAAGGCGGCTGATAGCTAGGTTTTGACCTAATCTGTATCTTTTAAAGAAAAGCTATATGAAATCTTCAACTAAATAGACATTTGAGATTATAATAATAATATTATATTGATTTTAGTGTTATCTTAATAAATAGCAAACAATCCAGATTGTATATATTTTGGTTTATACTATCTCATACATAGGATTTAATACTAAAAATCTAGAAGCAAAGTTATGTATGATACCAGTATACACAGCCTATGATATGCTTTATCACCTTTTTTCGAGACTTGGAGTTCTAGTCTAACTATTGAATTTAACCTACAGGGCAGATAAAAATTATATAGAAAAACTGTTATATTATGTGATATCTTGATTTGCTAGACTAGTTTATATCAACCACTTACAATTTTATTTAAATTTTTCCTATTGGCAAATGATTCACCAGAATTGAGCGATTGAGGAATTTATAGATCCTATCTCCTGATATTTATCGAATAATTATCTATAATTTTATATTGTCAATTAGTTTAAATTCTGGTCGGTTCCAGTGACCGGACAAGAACTGATTAGACAGGACTCCGCTATTGAAAGTTTTCCCCAAATTGTTTTGAAACCACTTTATTCCCCAGAGTTGAATTATTATTATCTTAAAAAGCTCTTATTTTGTTTCTTGATAACGGAAGATTTCCTTTATTCATTCTTTCCCTTTTTTTTCCTCTTTGCTCTCTATTTTTCACCGACGTGTGTGTATAAAATTTCCTCTATTCCTAGAACTTGGGGAATCAAGCTTAATTGACGGACAACTAAGCTAGAGATAGTAGTGCGGTACGGTACTTAGACCGTCCGTAGAGATGGCACTCGCAAACATGCCTAGTTAGGTTGAGTTGGGTTGACCAACTGAGTTAAGTCTATCTTAGTTATGATGCTTCTTTAAGTTAATTGCTTTTATACCGTAAAACGCTAGTGTTGTCATTTCCCGCCCCACAGCGAAGGCTCACAGTACCGTAAGATAACGACAACCCTACAACGCACAGATTTTCACTCGAAGTTTAGTAGTTTACCGACGAGCTCAAGCCAAGCTGACCAAGAAGGACAGCAAGGCCTTCATCCATTTATTAGCCTCGCTCCAAGTTTACCCTCGCGACGCCCCAACGTATGATAGTTGATCAGAAACTCCCTCCTCGGTAACTCTACACCTCTATTGTGACTATAACCCAATATGTAATAGGTGCAGCATAAAAAGGATACCAGCATAAGAGCATAAGAGCATATGCCCACTCTAAAGCTCCCCCACTAGTGGACACATCATAATTCAAGAACCCCGGGGCAATTTTTTCCGATTTCATTTCTTACTCACCAGTTACACGGACTCTCATGCACTAATTACAAATATCATCTGGAAATAGTAATACGTGCCGGTACCGGCAAGAAATATTTCCCAGAGCTAGAACTATTAAAGATAAGCTCCCAGTAACTATTATAGCATTCTATCGGAATATCTACTTGCCGTCTATCCTCCTCTAATATCGAGGTTATGCAGGGTCTAGACACTATAAGGTTACAGAGTCATTACAAGCCATTACAACAATATTTTAGATATTCATTCCGAATCTCCCGTGACTGCCTTCGGCTATTTTTAGTATGGTAATTGAGTTACATCTCCTCCTATAGTCGAAACCAGGAGTGCCAAACATGTCTGGTACGATGTCTGGCACATAGGATGACATGTATACAGCCTAATAGCAATAGCGTGGAGCTATGCATTATGACATTTTATACGTATAATAGTTACCAGGAGGGTTATTCCAAAACAGGGCAAATACCTGCCTGGCAGGACACCCTCCTCAATGCAGCTAGGACTACTTTATTTTTTTGTATATACAGAGATTGATTGTTGCGGTGGATATGCCGGGCTATATATCCCAACCCCCCCGACATATAAGCCAGTGTAGGTTCTTTGATTCCGGGAATTCGGATTCTTCCTCAGAGGTATTTCCCCCCCTGTACAGTGCTAAACGTGTTTCCAACCCAGTGACTCTACTCGAGTACAAGCGCCACACAGTCGATCCTTCCACACGGTCCTGAGCCGGTCCCAACATCACATATTCTAGGGTGCCTTGTCCATTTAGTTTATTCCAAGTAGGAATGCGGCTCTAGTTTCGGTAGTTGTAAAGAAACGCGCTCTATCGCACTCCCACCGTTAGAGTAATAGGAAATACAGAAGGAGATCCTTCCTGCCTTTCAGGGAACCGCAGTGATTTTGGCATTGACACCCCTGGCTATTAAAGCCCGCTTATGATTTCAACTAGATCTCGATCTTGTCCAACCTATTCGAGCACGTATTACAAGCGCCTTGATGAGATGGAGGGGAGGCTTGGCTTATGTTTCCCATCTGCCGTACTCCGTTGTGTAATTCTGGAGGAGAATACTACCTTTCGCCTTTATTAGCTAGTGTAGTGAAGAGTTCTGGACGGATCTATGGGACACTAACCATGTCACCCACCAATCTCGACCATTTCTTCCTATGATACTTCACAAAACAAAAAGATGCAGCGCTGTGGCAAAAAACCGATAACGGTACCCAAAGACCCAGCCCAGTAAAATATACTCATGCAGGTCTCAGTCAACCATAACATTACCCTTTGAACGACATAATAATATTATTATGTTGCCTTATACAAGTAAAACAGCAGCCTAAAGCTTAACCGAGTGACCATTCATGAATGCAAAATCTCTGGCCTTACGACCCTCCCGCTCCCCCGGCCCTGACGTAGCTTAGATTAGGTTAACACCAATAAGAAGGGTGTTAAAAAGCCTCTTTTTCCTCTTTTTTTTCTTTTTTTTCTTTTTCTTTTTACCAGTGGGGTTCTGAGTGAGGGCAAGGATTCGATTAGGATGAATGGTGGTAGAAAAAAATTTTATCGTGCGAACTAAAAGCTCAGTTAACTTCGTGCAAAGATAATGCAGAATCATGGAAGGGTAAACAACCGAGAATGGCTAGCCCCACCAAAGTAAATTCCAAACCTTCCTGTGTTAGGCCAATGGTTCGATATTTTTTCGCCTTACCTTATAATTCCTTGCATGAGTTTGGGTTACCATAGCCCCTACCCTTACTTTGCCTAGTTTTCCCGCTATATGTGATTCTTCAGCAGAGCCTGAAAGGAGTATACACCGATGATTCTCTTGGCATAGATGCCTAGAAATAATGTGCACGATAGAGCAGGATCTCGCTACTCATTTCGATACACGCACTTCTCCACAGGAAATTAAACGTCCCTTCCGGCTCCGGTTAGCTCACCGGTTGACAGCGCCTAAGCAAAGAGGTGCTTTCTCTTGGCCCCGTTACGGTACTTGTAACAAAGCACGAGTTTCTCTGATGGTGTTATAGTTAGTTTCTTTAGTAAATGATAAGGTGGAAGTGGGGGTCGACCTGCTCGTGAATCGTGGGTAGCGTAGCGCGCGCGCGCTAGTCTCTATAGCGAGTATTGCTCGGGTAGAGGGGCGGTGGTGGAAATTGAGGTTTAGATTGGCGGGTGACAGTCGGAATCCGGTAGTGGGGTACGGGCCTCCCCGATACCGTAACAAGGAGGAGAGGAAGAAAAAGAAAAAGACCATAACCCCAATGGTGTTTGTTAATGGCAATGATGAGGATAGCGGTTTAAGGCAAGGGGGGTCTGCGCAAAATTACTCCATGACACTCGAGCACACCATGATGAGTTGGTTCTCTCTGGAATCTAGCGCCTGATTCAAATAAATCTGTGTTACACGTAAAAGCATTGGTAACGAGATGCCACTATGATAGTGATCCGAAGTGCCGTATCCGGTTCCGTATCAAACGATGAAGGTTCGCGCTTAGCCCAACAAAGCCCATCGGACTATGACACTGTGTAGTATTCGCGAGAAGAATAAGTTTGATATCGAGTTGCCATCTAACTTATGATGTGCCGTTAATTTCAACACACTTACATAATATATCGGCTTCGTGAGCCGTATTGATAAGTCTTGCCTGTAGGATTGGAGGACCTTCAGGATTGAGGACAAACAAATACGAATTCTACAACGCTCTCAAAAGGGGTAGTCTACATTCTCCTCCCACTCGTACCTACTCGAGTACCGTACTCTTTCCGCTACCACATCACCTGATCACCCAAATATTGCCCCTCTACTTCGGCAACTCTTCTATGACACCCCCATCTCCTCCTATTCGTCCGTATCCAACGCTGCTTTACACGTAGACCATTTCACCACCACCACCACCACCACCTCCCAAACTCAACCTCAACTATTTAGTTACTAGAGCACGGGCACGGCACGGACAGAACCTCAACATGTGAACTGCATCAACTCATTTCCGACAATACATCCTTCCTTAAAAACTCCACAATGCGTACATGCGTGAGATCACGCATAGCGTGTCGGGCCAAGAAGTGGGCCAGAAGGGGTAACAAATCATCCAAAAATAGTGCAAGTCTAGAAATCTCAATTGACGCCTAACATTAGAAAGTGAAGTGAAAAATTCAGAAGAATAACATAAATTCTTAATATGTTACTAGTAGATCCATCATTCATTGGGTTGAATTCTGGCGTTTGGCTATTGTTGCCGCCGCTACAGTACTTTCCTTCCTTTTTTCGAAAACCGTGCAGTAAGGGATTTTGAACGGAGTTCGCGTACGGAGTTCCTACGTCTGACCCACTAGCACTTCCCGGTCCAATACATCCTAACGAGACCAAAATAGCGACCTCGACAGCGAGATCAATCACCTTTTGGTAAATTCTCGTGTTTACTAGCGTTCCGGGGGATATCCGGGTTATTACTCAGTACTGGTACCTAACAGTACCTTAGCTTAACTTAACTCACTACAAGCACACTTCACTTCGCCACATCATTCACCATCCGAAGGAGGGAAGGAAGGGAAACTCAACCACCGACCAACCGACCGATCCACCGACCGACCGACCCTTTACAACATAATGCCATACCACACCAAACACCTCCGACCCCAACCTCAACTCCGATTCACCATCACAAGCACGTTTCAAATCCCATACGGCATCGCAGCTGACCTCCTCCCTTGCTCACTTCATAATTCCCCATCAACCGCCACCTCCCGTCCATCCCGTCCATCCCGTCCATGAAGCACAATGCACTACTCCAATTCTGTTGGGAAAAGCACGTGCCGGATTTGCCTACCTACCTGCCCGCTTGCTTTCCCTCTCCAATTCGTCTTCTTACTTTGATTTTGCCTGGGTAGGTTTTGTTTAAGTTTCGCAGGCTAAATGCACATGCTATGCTACTCACCGCAACATCACATGAAATGAAATGTCAAGTTGCAGTAGGAAGGGTCTACTATTTTTTTCTTTTCCTCCCTTTCCTCTAAATGTGCTTTTTTTTTTTGACGTATATACGAGGGTGTGCGCGGACCCAGGTTAGTTCCATAAGAACGAAGCTTGTTTTGGATCTCTGTAAGGGTGAAGGGGAATGAGCCGGATGAGCCGGAGGAGGAGGGGTATAACGATAGGGCTTGAACGGAACACACAATGCACTAACATACGGAGGAGACCTGCCGTAGTTACAAGTATATCATATCATAGCAAATGTGGTACGTGCAGGGAAGCCTGTGCGATGCTTGCCTCAAACTGCTCCTCTCTCAAGCTTACACACACACAGACTTAAACAGACGACCAGGAAACACCATCCTTACTAATCCCACATCTAAATTTGGACAAGAAGAGGAAGAAATAAAAAATTAATAATAAATAAAAAAAGATTTCAGATCTTGAACCAAACCATCTAAGGGAAGACCAATTCTCCAAGGAAGTATCATAATTGTCAAAACAAGGGAACAAATGGATGACAAAAAAAATTCCAGTTGCGTGAACATCTACGTACCCGTTCTCGTTTAGATCTAAGTTAGTTAGTCCAAATCCCGACAATCACTTCATTTCGCCGTTCTTCTTTACAGTAAAGAAGGCATAATATCATGATATATATCTCGTAATCCTTCCAAACTCCACCCTTCCGCAGAATGACAACGCTACTGCTTATCGTACTCCAAATACCGGTAGGCTTATACGAACCAGTACCGTACCTGATAGTTAGCGACCGAATGTATAGTGCTAACGCTAGTATTATACTATACCGTACATGACACAAAGCACACAGCATCCCTTCCTTCCTTCCTTCGTCATCACTATCATCCACATAAGTAAAACTTGCACAAGCCTATATCCTACACAGAATTGACAAACTCTACCACTCGTCCCAGGCAAGTGGTGCCAGAGCAATTGAAGGCATAAAGACGTTATTTGTCAGTCGGGTCAGTAGCAGCAGCGGCAGCAGCAACAGGAGGAGTCCTGCACTATATCGTCTTAAGCTTAGATTCTCTCCGTCTCTCTGTCTATATATACAAAGGAAGGAAGGATAGTAGAGTACTCATATAACTTAACTTAACCACCCACGATCGGGTCGGTGTCGGGCACTTCTTATGGGAATTAGTCACACCAAGTGTCCTTCCGGCTTCAACTCTAGAACACTAATCTGATCATTTACGGAGGGACACTTTAACCCCTCTTCCCCCTAAAATAAATTAAAAATTAAATTAAAAAAAGTGGCCGATCAACCGGCCGATAAGCTCCGCAGGCAAACACACGCGACATTTCATTTTATTCACCATTACAAGATTCATACCGGTATCCTGGGATATAGTACCTGTCAAGGTCAAAACTCAAACATACAGTATAAATCAATCAATCAATCAATCAATCAATGCGAAGCCAACCAACCCGCGCGTGCTTGCCCAAGGCAGTCAGGAAACGAAGAAATGAAGGAAAGAAAGAAAGAAAGAAAGAAAGAAAGCAAAGGCTAAATCACACACACACATGACCATAATTTACAAAACACAAGATGGAAACGGTGGAAGCCTAATCATAACAAAATTCATCTATCCATCCATCCATCCTGACGTGCCCTCCCTGCCCCATTTCCGCAGTGGATTCCGAATACCGATATAGCGCTAAAACCTCCCTGCCTCCAAAAGTTCTTAAATTGCCGGGGGAAATCATTGACATTTGAGAAGTGGGAAGGAAGGAAAGAGGGTGTATTACGGAGCTATTTCTATTTATTATTATATTATACCTAACCGTAGATTAACCCCGTAGACTACCGTAGACCATCATCAACCAATCCCTTCGTCTGTATCATTATTCATGACTTTACGCTCGAGCTAGATGGGGAGGGGAGATGGCATGGCCGCTTGAGGGAAGGAAGGAAGGAAGGAAGGAAGGAAGGGGCGATTGACTTCCTCGGGGTCGTATATTCCGTTGGGTAGGTTACCGTTGAGTGACCGAAAGCGTATGTACCATTTATGGGCCTAAAGTTTTTGAAAGATCGGAGGACAAAGTGCGCACCAAGAGGTCGTGAAATTCGGAACGGATCACATCGCGAGCTAGTGGGCACAATGGACAGCGAGTGACCCTCGATGACCTCAATTCGCTGTTCCAGTTTCTTCCTTTATCCATCCGTCCATCACATGGGGTCGGTGGGCTGGACAGGTTCAGTTGGGTCTCAAAGTTTTACAATGGAGGGGGAAGAAGAAAAAAAACATAGAATAGGTAGCCCGATTAATGCCAAGACCTACAAGTGATACTTGCGCGCAAATTAAGTAATGGGGCTAATGAACGAAAAACGCACCAGAATCCGAGGCCGATTGCACCATAGCTTAACTTGGTTCATGCGCAAGTATAAAATTTAATGAAAAAAAAGAGAGAAACCCTCACACCAGTATTCTAGACAAATGGAAACCAGAAAAGAACGGGATTAGGAAAAAGCCAGGAAGCGACAAAATAAAACAGCCATTGTGTATGAGACGAGGAAAGAGAAAAAAGGAAAAAGAGAAAAAACTCGAATCCAGATGCGCCCCCCAAACTTTTTCATGATCTCGTTTCTCAAGCTTTAGACAAGAAAGTAAATAATAACAAAAAAAGTGCTAAAGAAAAGAAAAAGAAAAAAAGGAAGGAAGAGGCAAATAAGCAAAAAAATTGAGGTATCGGGAAATACTGATAAGAGATAATAGCTCATCTGTACAAGAACTAAACGGTTGAAGGAAAAGAACAGCGGATAGCTAGTATTACAAGTTTTTTTAAACGCAAGGAAATTCACTCACAACCCTTCACAAGAATAATTCACTCAGTCCTTCATTTCGATATCTCCGCTCCGGTTTCCTCGAACAATCCTTTCTTCTGGGGTTGCGGGGCGGCTCGGATCTGGTTTAACTTTAGAATTGGACTTTGCCTGCTGCTGCAGGGGAGAACGCTCTTGGGGGGTTGTTACGGCAGTGGTGGTGGCTGGAGGAGTCTGTTTATCAGAGGCTGCATAAGAACCTATTAGAACATAAATTAGAAAACCGCCACCCGGTTCAGGAAGAGGAAACACCTTCACCTACCATGCGACTTTTCCGCTTCCGGGGTTTGCGTTTCCCTCCTAGAGGGGGAAGACAGCCTTGAAGTCCATTCCGCCTGGAGTTTCTCCCTTTCCACACTAATGCCGTTCACAAACACCTCCAGGTTCTTAATTTTATTGCCAAAATCCGATACACCGGCCCTCGCAAGATCGGTTACAAGGCTCTTGAGTTGACGCTCGTTAGAAGCATCAATCGCAAATTTTTTGTTGACCCACGAGTCAAGATCTTCCTTGTCTTTATGAGAGCGATGATCGTATTCAGTAGGCGACGCTATTACTGGTCCGTATTTCGCAGCAGCAGCCCTCTTACGAGCCTCAGGCCCACCCAGAATTTCAAAGGCCTGAGTAATGGTGTAGAGCTTGGCCTCGTGGTGTCGAAGAGCGTGGATGGCATGGTTTCGCTCCTCCAAAATTCGGTTGACATCAGTTTCCAACCTGCCCTTGATTTCTTGCAATTCCAGATTTCCACGCTGAAGGTCGGCGTTCCACCCCTTGAGTGACATGATCTCCTGCACTAGCCTTTCCCTCTCCGCAACAAACCCCTGCTCAATTCCCTTGAATCTTCGAACATCCATTTCATGCTGCCTTAGCAGTTCCTGCCTTTCATAATATCGAACCTGCTCCTCCAAACCACTAACCTCCGCCGTTGATTGAGCATGCTTCCGGGCTGCCTCGGAAAGACGGTTTCTAAGTTCATCAAGATCCATATCATCATCTTGATTTTGTTCAGCGTGCCGAGGGCGAACCTCCGGTGACTGTGGATCCGGAGGGGGGGGTGGCGGTCCGGGCATCATCCGAGAGGGCGGGGGCGGAGCGCCGGGCCCCATTGGTGGCAGAGGAACCGGCGCTGGTGCCGAAGCTCCACCGCTCTTAGATACACTGTTACTACGCAGTACTCTTGCAGCTGGCGAAGGATTCGGTCCAAGTGGTGATACCTGTTGCGGATGAGGAGGAGGCTCCCTGCCAGGTTGAAGTGGCCCACCAGAAGGTCGCTCAACCTTAGGAGCAATCTTCCCCACTCCTCCCTTTGGAATGAAGGGAGGAGCATTGGTATTAACCGCCGCCCACATCGGTGGCTGTGACAAGGGCATGCCAGGTTGATCACGGTGAGTTGGGGTCCCCGGAGATCCAGCTGGCGCAAGTGGCTGGTGTACTCTATTGGGGTAACTAGGCAGAGGGATTCCGGGTTTGGGGGGGTCCCCATGAACCACTCTTGGGCTACCATCATCCCTCATCGGTCCACCATTATTAGGAGGATACGCCGAGGCCTCGTTGCTATGAACCTGGGGTGTCATTTGGCGAGATTGGTTTCCAGATGTGTTCATGTCGCTATCGGGCTGCGGCCGATTGTTCGAGATATCAACGGAAAAGGTCGGCATTGATGAGGGGGGAGGCCCGGATGCTGACGAAGACATTGGGCCTGCGGAACCATATGACCGTCTTCCCCTCTTAGCTGAGCTCGGACCGCCGCCGCTATTAAGATCGGGGGGACTATCTGCACTAGCCTCGGAGGCTCGCGAACGTTTTAATGCGCCTACTAGGAGCAAATGACAAAGGTTAGTATGTTATACGGCGGGAAACAACAAACACACAGCCAAATTGGTGCATGGTAACAATGATTAATTAATACTCGCGCACTCACGAGAGATGGCTGTGATGTCTATTTCCTTCCCAAACTGTTTTTGAAACCAGGAAGCGAGCTCACGGTATGTTTTTTTGGGATTATTCTCGTAGTAGGTTACAAGTTTCTCACTTTCAATCCCGATACGCTCCCGATATTTGGATCTCTTCTTTATGACCATATATTCCAGATCGGATGGTTGATCAGACCTTCTCCGTCTCAATTCGATCTCCTTACCAAACTTACCCTCGAACCATTGAAGGTATTCAGCCTTCTCCTTCCCCGGATTGTCGCGTTGGTAGGCGTAGAACTCATCTGTCTCGGCGGTAGTGGGACCCAAAAATACCTCTTCTTTTTCGGCGAGAGACTTTTGGTCGTTAGTCATGGCCGGCAGAGGGGGGCTGAGCTGCGGGGTCGAGCTGCCCTGGTGTACCAGTAAATGTTCAATGATTGGTATCTGTGGCCTCAACCTAGTAGAGGGCGTCCGCTATGAGTGGTCGGTGTCGAATTATAGAAGTGGAGTATGGCTGTGCACCAAATTTTTGTTAACACTGCTTAGTGTGTTGCGCAGAAAAATACGAAGGCAGAAAGAAGGAAGGAAGGAAGGAAGGAAAAGGTGGGGGGAAGGGGAGGGGGGTGTATGTA
>QOVD01001715.1:0-15420 GCA_003521225.1 Tuber microsphaerosporum | reverse complement strand
GGGGTATATAAATTACACCAGCGCTGGAGATCGTGAAAGACTCAAGTTAAATGGGGATACTTGCGTACCGTAGTCCACATGACAGATTATTCCCCAAATTCTTGTACTAGCACAAGTTGCCTTATCATGTCTCAGTGCTCGGTACCTGAATTGTGAGCTTAATGCGGGTTGTTCCCGATGTGTGATACCGGTACTCGAGCAGTGTACTCTAAGAAGGTTAATAATGCAACCACTGCGAGTAACCTAAATTTTATGCAAACAACCATATATCCAGCAGATGGACAGTGGGCGTATACCGGTACTACTACCATAATTTCATAGAGAGTAAGCCAATGTACCCTAAAACAGGATCTGTAGGCCGACTGAGACAAAGGCCCACTTCACCAACAATCACCCGGCCCCAAGCCACCACCACCTTCGGTATTAGAGGTGGGATACCTCACGGGAGGTGCAAAGGTACCGTAGCTTAATGGCTAAGCAAAGAGAATATAAGACGAGACCCCACAAACACACCAAAGCCCATGTACATTCAGAGCGGGCTTACGATAGTTTAAGAGAATTATAGTATAATACTGTGCAACAAGTACTAGTAGATAGCTTTTAGGTCCCTCTCCCCCTCTCTCCTGCCCTCCAGTACCATAGCTGCTCCAAGGGAGGGGGCTGCCCTCACCCCCCTCAACACTTCACCGAGCAGTCTCCAAAAGTATCACTGCAAACTCCAACATTCTAAATATAAATCCAGCCCCGAGATTAAGCAGACAGCCGCAACGCCCTGCTTACTATCCAATATCATACTATATATAATCAAATAACCAATCCCACCCCGCAAACCGATCCCTCCCTCCCCCCTCCATAGAAAGCCATTTCCCCCAACCACTGAATCAAAAAGACCCCTCAAAAGCGAAGAAATGACAACAATATAATATTACTATCCGATCCCTCAGATTACTATAAATTACCCACCACCACCAACAAGAAAATCCAACAATCAAATCCGTTACATACATACATACCATTTCCCACAACAGAGTAATGACTAGAAACAACCAAATTCAATAACTATAATGCTGCAGAGGGAAGTCTCACACTCAACAAGCACTGGGACTTTCACCTACATACAGAATGAATAAATGAATTCTAGGAGCAAAAAAGTTACTTGTACATACATATATAGTAAGCCTAATTGACACACAAACACACACCTCTCCGAGTATCCAGCAAGAAGGTAAGATCCTATTATACATGCCCGTAAGCATTATAATATCCAACACCTGCTACGCCTATACTAGTATACCTATCTCCAGAACATACACTTCAACGCATAAAACAACAAAGCCATCCATCCATCCATCCCTCCATCCCTCCGGCACTCCCCTCTGGATGACGGAAAAAAAAAAACAAACGGCAAGAATAAAAAACCCCCGCTAACTAGCTCCTGGGCTTTTTGTTAAAATCTCGAGCTGGGATGAATGATGGAACGCCACAGGTGGTATAGTAGGACGTATGATAAATGTCCCCTCCAAAAAACGGAACAACAAGCCAAAAGGTGGAGGGAAAAAGCCCGATATTGGAATTTTCCTGCTATGGTATTATGTTGTACTATCGGGTCAAAGCTCTCACATCACATCCCTCGGCTTTTTAAATCACTTGGTGGATCTCAAGTATCCCACTAACAAACAAACAAAACACGAGTGATAACCGATGATTCCCAAGGAGAAGCCAAAAGGAGAAGAAACTATCTTATCTTATATCATACCACGGGTTACTATGACAATTCATCATACTGGTATCTTACAATCCCTCCGTTTAACAACGTCACAGGGCCATACTGACTTATACGGAAACTATCATAGCTATGATACCAAGACCGCCCGCCCCAAATTAAAAACACGAAATCCAAGAGGGCCTTAGTATTTACGTAAATACTATACCCCAACTATAATACCAGACCCATTCATAAATTGCCGCCTTCGGAAAGACCCATAGAGCACAATTCCCCCCCCTCTCTCTCTCCCCATTTCTATTCGTCCATTCCCATGATATTATCAACTATAATATGATACTCCGACTGTGGCTTCTTATTCCAAGTGTCTTGGTTAATTAATTAATTCATTTCCGTTGGTTTTACTAACTAACTTAAAGGTTTGTTTTTGCTATCTTTTTGGCATATATTGGTGCTGTATATATGTATTATATCAGGTCGTCTCCGCTCTGATCCCATAATCTATTATACGACATAGTCACAGGGGGAAGGATGAGTATATACAATAATGCCAATTCAGATTTCGAACACTGGTATCTGTCTGAATTGCGCATTTTCACTCAAGGTCATGGGTCAGGCCGGGGGGAGGGGGATCAAGCCTGGATGGATTTTTTGGGTAGCGGTGGGTATAGTACGGACTGTATTATCGTGCGTCGGATATATCCCCGCACTACGGGCCGGGCCGGGGGATAACTTGTCGGCGTGGTGAGCGGGTCTTCTTGCGGGAATACTCTAGGTCGTGTCGAATGCTTCATTCCATTCTCGAAAAGTAAGGGCCATGAATACATTATATAACTATCCCACCATCAAGAAGAACAGAAGGAAAGACCGAAACTTATATTTTATATGTAACGAAATAAAACACATGACAGCATCACGACAAGATAAGACCAGACTAGCTCAGAGTAGGAAAGAAAAGGGGGGAAAAGAAACGTAAAAAGGTAGTAGGTTGAAAAAAACATAAAAGAACCCTCCCTAGGAAAAAGAAAAAAGGACAAAAAAGGAAAGAAAGAAAACTCTCACAAACCGAGATTTGGCCCTTCTTTTATTTCTTCTCGGAATCAACGCTTCTCCGCTCGCTATTCAATCAACTAGCAAGCAAGCAAGAGGCTTAAGGATTTCGCCAGATCGTTGCTTTAGAGCAAAAACTACTGCTAGCACCACTGCCGCTACCGCTACCGCTAGAGAGAAAGAAAGAAAGGGTAACGCTAATTACCCGAGCAGATCATCCAACGCACTCCCGCCAGTTTTCCCACTATTAGCTGCCACCGAAGACCCTGGGTGTGAAGTCTGAGCTGGAGCACCCCAGATACCGGCGCTAGCCTTCTCCTTGGCCATGGCCTGGAGACTTGGAGTACTAGTGTTGCTCGGGGTCGCAGGCTTCTTAAAGTCCTTCGCAGCGGTACTCCATAAAGAACCGAAAGCGTCGCCGGCGGGCTTCTTAGCTTGAGTAGAGGAGCCGGTAGAAGCTGGGGAGAGGGGGGTGGTGCTGTTGATACTAGTAGGGACGGAGGTAAAGTAGTTTGGTTGAGCGGGTTGATAGGAGGCGTTTGCGGGCTTCATCGGGGTCATTCCACTCAAACCACCCATTGCCCCCATATTGCCCATACCCGCGCCCATTCCCACGCCGCCTAGGCCGCCGCCAGTTGTTGCGGGTGTCATTGCAGGTGGGGATGCTATAGATTGTACAGACTGAGCTGGCGAGATGGAGGCAATGCCGACGAGATCGCTGAGGCCAGCCGCCTGGGGAGCGCTCAAAGGCTTAGGTTGTATGAGGTTGGTGGGTCCTGCGTTTGCGGTAAGGGCAGGGAGAGGAGTAAACGAGAGAGGTTGTTGTTTTGGAGCGGCGGGCGCGGGATCAGCGGATTGGAAATCGTCAAAGTCGTCATCGTCTGCTCCGCCAGATTGAAGAGTGCCGAAATCATCATCGAGGGGATTAGAGACTGGTTTGGTGTTTTGTTTAGCAGCGGGTTTTGTAGGCGTTGGCTCATCTCCGAACGAAAATAGATCAACTTCGGGCTCCTTCTTTGGCGCAGGTTTGGCAGGCTCGGCTTGCCTTCGTGGAGGTGCAGCGCGTCTGCTGGCAGTAGCACCACCGTCATCGTATTCATCATATTCCTGATACCTCTGAGATCTCGAGGCAGCCCTAGAACTTCCGGACCCATCATCATGGAATCCAGAAGAACCTCCAAACCCGCCACCATCACCGTAAACACCTCCAGAATAACCTCCATACTCCATACTATCGCCGCCGAATCCGCCGTACCGTCGTCCGAAGCCATTGTCACCGCCGCTAGTGCTCATCCCTCCACTAAAGCCCCCGAATTGACCAGCGCCTCCTTCAACTCCACCATATTTGTTCTTATTGCTACGGGCTTTCTTACGCTCGGTACGAATTTTTTCGACATCAGAAAGGAGGTCAGCGAGTTCTTTAGCACGGTTACGGACATTAATCCCTTGATCTTTGCCCGCCATATCGATGAAGTGGAATTGGCGCAACATTTTGATAGTCGAGAGGTGGGAACGAGCATCGTCGATAACCTGTTCCGAGCCATTTTTGACTAGGAATTCAAGCAGTTGAAGAGACTGTACTAGTCAGCCGGTCCCTGGTCCCTTCCGAAGGCTATGACGGTAGGATATTTACCTTGTAAATCTGCCTCCATTCCTCAGCCGACTTTTCTGTAAATCGTTTGTAGATCATCGGCATAATCTCGTTCAGGAGCTGGCTGTGCCAGAATTAAGCTCTCGCCTAGACGGACCACCAAGTCTTTGGAGACCAGATACTCACTAGTTAAATGTGCCATTTGCAATCTCCTGCATAAGTGTAGACGAAGCACCCCATGGTTCATTATTTGTTGCCTCTCGTACCTATCTTCTGTGTTAAAAAAGGATACGCCTCCTCACCAACGCCTCTCCATCCCCGCGCAACATCGGCCAGGAAGTCATACCTTAGCTTCCATCTCAGTGTAATTCATGACGACTGTTGAAAACATGAATAAGCAATCGAATCGAAGTGGAATAGCTCCCGGGGGCTCAAAGCATCCCGAGAGTGCCAAAAGGGGGAGGGAACAACTCACCATTCTGGGCCTTCCGAACAGCCGCCTTGACATCGTACAGAGAAATATTCTGGACGGCGTCGCGAAGATTATCAAGATTCATTATGGGCAAAGAGGTGCGCTCCAAGAGGTGTGTATGTATATGTGAATAGTGAAAAGGAGTTTGTGGTAGAATCGAGGTTAGGGGAAAAGAAAAAACGTAAAGATGTCGTGGGCCCAAGCAAGTGAACAAGTTTTGAGAGTGTTGAATTTTTGAGCTTTGCCCTTCCGGTCGGGGCTAACTTTACTTTTTTCTGCTGACTAATGCTAAAGGACAGCGTGCCAAACACGTGATAAGAATACCGGACCTTCCCACCGGTATATCATACAAGTGAAGGGACTTTAGCGTCCTGTGGGGAAAGTGCACTGGCCTGTAATAAGTAATCGAATTTCACCGTTATTTACGGAGCCTCATTCTTTTTTTTCTTTTCTGAATTTTGTTCCGTTTCTCATATATTAACAGTGATCTGGTCCCCTCCCCCTCCCTTCTCTCCACCTTTTGATGTGCTGGACGGTTTCGTGGAAGGAAAAGTGCCTTTGTCCCGAAATCTGTATCAAACGTTACACCACCGCTCAACAGCCACCAATCTCGCTGCTTGATGTGATCACCGCAATCCTATTTGACAGTGCCGTCATGCAGCCCCTGCTTACATTATTTTGTTTTTTCTCTGTCTTTTTCTCCCTCTTCTTTTCCACACTCCCCCCATTCTTGTGTGTGTGTGGTGGTGGGGTGTCAGAAAAGACACTCGTCGGAAGTTGGGTGGGAGAGAGATCCTGAGAGCCCACTGTGTTTTTGTGTACCGGTATTGGTATCCAATAGCATTGATGGATGCCAGTTGACTTACAATACGACGGAAACAGACCAAACACATTGGTTCCGCCGACTTGGGGGAAAAGGCACAATACCCAGTGTCTGATTAACTCTCTACAAGGATCGGAAAAGTTCCCCTCCCTGGTCTGGGTTCTAGAATCTCAGACACTTCCACTACCAAAACAAGCCGTGTACCGGTACCTGTGCTATATGCAAGCTACTATCTATTATGGTACGGTACCAGCATCGGGCGAAGCATCATGCTCGGGTACTCTAGTAGACTTGATTTCGGTAATATCCACTCACGCAATGTCATGGACTTGGTGGAGGTTGTGGGTTGTTGATGGGAGATGCAAGTACTCGAGTACCGTATGTGCAATGGTGGACTAGTATACCAGCATAGCACTCCATCACCCTTGAGGAAATCGCACTGTAACTTGCGAACAATGTCTCAAAGTTATGGGAGAAACGCAAAGCCACACAGGGGAGGAGACTGGTCTCTCGTCAAGGGGCTACCGCTATCTAAGACAAGCCCCACGATTCTCAGCCCCTCCTCCCCAAGCGCCATCCAGCCGTATCTGCAAACTACTCGCCGATATCCCATCGGTGATTGGCCAAGGCGGGGGATCAGCGCTTGTCATTTGTTTACCAAATACCGGTATTTACTCGAGCATCATACAGCGACTTAACATAGATAGGGTGGGATATTTGTGGCAAATGTCTTGGATTTTGGGAGTTGAAAGTTATTCCAAAATTTTTTACCGGTATTATACGAGTACCTTGTTCCCCCGATCTAGGCCCGTTTAGCTTGGTTTAGTTTAGCTTCGTTAGATTGAGACCTCACTTGACAAACTGACCGACTCTGACTGCCTGCTTTCGACTTCACACCTGCTCGAGTACCGTACATGCGAGTTGGGAGAATGTTTCTTTTCTTTTCTTTCTTTTCATTTCTCCTCTTTGGTTATGATGGAGCCTGTGAAATGTGGGGGATACTAGCAAACGAGATACTGCAGTAAAAAAAAAGTGAGAGGCAAACTAAGCCACTTATTTTCCTCTCAGGTATCTAGATATCCCAGGTTTACTGACCGGTCTGAACCGGATTTTTTTTTTTTGGTTTCTCTCAGGTCGCCTAACGGTACCCGAGTGAGGTACGGATGTCGTACCCGATAAGCATCGTCAACTGTAGAGAAACATAATCTCATGCATGGAATAGGAAGGGGTACGGTGCGATGTCGTATGGCGCTGGGGCTGTGTGACTGCCCATCCGGACTTCCGGTGGCCTAGAGCGGAGGAAATGGGGAATATTGGAGAGGTTAAGAAAATGCGTTGAGAATGCCGTATGAGTATCCATTTACAAGTAGGTTCCTGATGGTTGGGTAGGGGAGCCGAGATTTTCCTGCCGGGAAGGAGTGTGGATCGGTATTGTTCTGGTGGTTCCTTTAGTCTGGGTTAATCTCTCTGGAGCGTCAGGCAAGGCTCATGGATGTCTTCTGCGGTGTTATGGGAGCGCACGGAACCTGCAGCGACCCGAACATACGATACTGTGCTGGTATCTTGTCTTTAGTTTTTAAGAGACAAGTGAATTCCCTTATGTACCATACGGTCTACCAACTAAGTGAGGTTTCGAATGCGTATTGACGAGAAAAACCGCACAATCTCACGGTAAAGTAAATGCCGTATAATATCGGTTGATGTTTCCTCTTCAGAGTATGCCGACCGGGTAACCCTTAACCCTTAGGACTTTGCAATTCTCTGCCGTCACTTTTTTGGACTGGCTTCGCAGGACCATGTAAGACAGACGAATGCTCCATTCCGCTGACGGCGACAACTTCTTCCGATGATTAGTTCCAAGCGGTTGTCCGGGCGGAGGATTTTTTTTTTTTTTTCTTTTCATTTTTTTCATTCTTTTTTCTTTCAATGGGAGATGGGGGTGGTGCGTCTCCGACGTGGATGCCCTTCCTCTCAGGACAGACAGGGGCTATGGGGCGAATCGAATGGGAGCTGAAATACTTGTGGTACCCGTAGTTGTCAGTATCGGCGCTGCACTTGTATTCGAGCACTGCACTGATAGTCCTAACCCTTGTCTGTTTGCTTGGGTTTGGTAGAAGCATGACGCAAAGCTGAAAGGAACCAGAGCAATGTGTTAACCACTCCTCTAGTTTACGCCTTTTCCCTCCTTTCCCTTTTCCTTTTTTTCTTCCAAGACACTTTTCAGGCGGGCATGATAGACGAAGCTACTAGTACGTAAAGTACCGGTAGGCGTCTGAAAAGAGCGAAGGCGGCATAGAAATGTTGCGTTACCGCGGATATTTGGCACAAGATTCCCGCCTTCGGTGGTCACCGGTAATGTTTGGAGCCGCCTTGATATGCTCCAAATCTGGTGGCGCAGTGGCAGGAATAATAACCCGCAGAAGATAGGTGATACTCGAGTAAATCCTGTCGATGTGTGAACAAGAGAATACCCGGTGGCACTGTGTGCGAGTGCGACAAGTACTGTACCAGTATTGCCGAGGATTCTATTTGTTCTCAATGTCTTCCGGGGTACCGTTATGTGTGGTATGGGCGAGCATGGGGGAGCCTTCTTGGAAGTCCGAGCATGGTCAATTGTGCTGGAAAAGCGCTCAATTAGAAAAGTTTGACACCCACAATGTCGACTGTTAAAGGTTACGAGCTACAGTGCAGTACTGGGATAGTAGATGGCTATTGCTGGAGCTGATTGGCTGAGAGAAAATTCGTTATCGAAACGTGGGATTAACAAGAGCCATACTCGGGCTGCTCGAGTACCGTACTGTACTCGAGCACAGTAAAGAAAATGGAAAAAGAAAGGAAAAGAAAGAAGAAAAAAACGGTGCAATTTTCCCATTATAGTTTTTTTTACGCACCGTTATCATGAGAAATCATTCTCTGGGCTACCGTAAATAAACAAATAAAGAACGACAGAGCATAGTCTTGCGTGGGCGGATCTTCTTGGTGGTGGTGGTGCTGGTGGCTGAACTTGGACTTGGGCCTGTTGGGATGTTTGGGATTGTTTGGAGTGTCGTAATCGTCGTCACCACAACCACCGTCCAAGTTGCTCCACCAGTGACCACCACCACAAGATTCCTTTTCGTAAGTGTCCATACACATTGCCATCACAACGTGTGTCTGAGACAGGTTATCCATCCATCTTTGCCTTCTCGCTTGCCCGTTCGTTCATTCGTTCGTTCCCTCTCTCCTCTTCCCTCCCTCGCACACTCTCCTCTCGCCTTGGTTTGAACCCGCAGTCTGGCTTCCCTTGCCTTGCTTCTTCCACTTTCTTGCCCTTCTCCTGCCTTCTCTCTTTCCTACTTCTTCCCCGTCTCCCCGCCCTTCCTTTTCTACATACTCTCTCCCCCGTCCACTCCTTACTATTATCCCACCACCCACTACTGAACCTTCTCCTCACGCCCTCCTCACGCCCTCCTCGTTCAATTGCCCTCACCCGTCTGGTTTCATTTCCTTCTCTCAGTGTGGTCACGTTGTCTACTTCCTAATTGAATTGTTCCTTCTCCTTACTATTTCCCATATACCGGATCGGATCGTTTCCTCTTTTCTCCTTTAATTCCTTTTCCTCCCCTTTCTCTAGCCCCTCTCGTTGCTGTGCATTTCACCTTTTACCAGAACCTGCAAGTCCCGCGGCATCTCAGCCTGTTGACATCCGTCCGTCGACGTCGCCTGGCCCTACCATCCTTCTGCGATCCGCAAACACTAAGCCTTGGAGCTGCGGGGGGATTTGTTCTTTCTCAGCCGACCTCCATCAGTTTTGTCTGACCCGCACAATTGAATAAAGCAAGAGAAGATGGCGGACAGAGGTGTTGCCCCACTAAAATCTGCCGCTGAGATTGACCAAGGGACCAAGGATAGGGAGCGTGAATTAGCGGAGGAATCGAGAAGAGGAGGGGCAACTGTTTTTGAGTTTGATCCGAACGCTACACCAGAGCAAAAGGCTGCCCAGGCGAAAAAGGTAATTTACTAGCCCTACAGTTACCTGTTTTTAGCTTCTGGCATAATGAGGAGGCTCTACCGAAATATGAGGCGTTACTGATGACATGAACCTTGTTGCCAATAGGCGATCCCCGGAGAATTGGGTTTAGCAAAGGCAAAATTTACGGATATTGTAAGCATCCTTCCTGATTATAATGCCCTCTTGTTGAATTCGTGCTTATCGTCGTAACCACAGACATCATCGGTATCAAGAAGTAATGGAGCGACGAATGGAAGGAGTGGCGCCCAAGTCTTGCCCGATGCCCCAAAGACTGCCAAGACCCCCGGGATGATAAACGGCCAGCCCAAGGCAGGTGATGGAGAATGGAGCCGGGTCGGTTGGGAACCGCAATTCGGAAATCTCAACGACACCTTCGGACTCGGTGACGTAATGGCCGAAGATCATCAAACATTTCTGGAGGGTAAATTGGACGACAAGTTCTTTGGTGGTGAGTTTGTATCTTGTTATTTGCCCGAATGGGTAAATGTTCTAACGGTTAATTATAAAGATTGGTACCACAATGCGGGTGTTATCGGTTTTGCGTGTTTGTCGACCTGGTTCCTGACACTTATCGGTGGTGGTCTTGGATGGGTTATTATTGTCATGGCTTGCTGTGCAACCTATTACCGTACATCAATCCGTCGGGTGCGCCGTAATATTCATGACGACCTCAACCGCGAGTTTGCAAAGAGTAGATTGGATACCGATGTTGAATCTCTCGAATGGCTCAATTCATTCACGGTCAAGTTTTGGCCCATCTACCAACCGGTTCTTTCTGCCACCATTGTCAATGTGGTCAACCAGGTTTTGGAAGGTGCTACCCCTGGATTCTTAGACTCACTAAAACTTACCACCTTCACACTCGGAACCAAACCGCCCAGGGTCGAGTTTGTTAAAGCTTATCCTAAGACCGAGGATGATATTGTCGAGATGGATTGGAAATTCAGCTTTACTCCCAATGACACTGCAGATCTGACAAGCCGACAACTAAGGAATAAAGTTAATCCGTGAGTAGACCATCATGCCCTGAACAGCGCTTTTACTAATATTCTGATAGTAAGGTCGTTCTTGAAGTCCGTGTTGGTAAGGGTCTTGCTTCGAAGGGGGTGCCGATTGTGGTTGAGGATATGGCATTTTCTGGTTTAATGAAAGTCAAGATGAAGCTCCAACTTGCTTTTCCCCATGTACGCCTGCCGGTTTCCTGTATACGAGCTAAGATATACTAACTGTTACCGCCCTAGATTGAGAAAGTCGACGTGTGCTTTTTGGGGAGACCGACGTTTGACTATGTCTTGAAGCCACTTGGAGGAGAGACTTTTGGCATTGATATCGGTTTCCTCCCGGGCCTTAGCGGGTTCATCCAGGAAATGATCCATGCAAATCTTGGTCCTATGTTCTATGATCCTAATGTATGCATTACCGCAATCTTTCACTTGTCTGTTATTTTTTGTTCTGTTTTCATACTAATGCTCTCTAGGTGTTTACCGTTGAAGTTGCCAAAATGCTCGGAGGTGCCCCAATTGACACTGCTATCGGTGTCCTCGTCGTTACCATTCACAACGCTCACGGCCTTAAGAATCCTGATAAATTCAGTGGTACACCTGATCCTTACACGGTCTTCTCAATCAACAACCGCGAAGAAATTGCGAAGACCAAGATTGTCAATGAGAATGCTAATCCTAAATGGAATGAGACTAAATATATTCTTATCAACAACTATAACGATAGTCTGACCATGACGGTCTACGATTGGAACGAATTTAGGAAGAATAAGGAATTGGGTGTCGCTACATTTGCCTTGGACAAGCTTCAAGAGAATCCTGAGCAAGAAAATGTTGTCATCCCAGTTATGGTCGGTGGAAAGGCAAGAGGTCAGGTTTCGTGTGATTTCCGATTCTTCCCAACCCTGGAAGGCACAGTTTTGGAGGACGGAACAAAGGAGCCCGCGCCGGAGAGTAACACCGGTATCTTGCGATTTACTGTCTCTCAAGCGAAGGATCTCGATTCGACTAAGAGTCTTGTCGGATTCCTCTCTCCATACGCTGTCCAGACCCTCAATGGCAAGACTATCAACAAGACGAAGCCAGTAAAACGTAACAATAATCCCATCTGGGAGGTTTCCAAAGAAATTCTTGTCACCAACCGCAAGACTGCCAAATTGGGACTTCAGATTAAGGATGATCGTGAACTTGCCGCAGATCCGCTTTTAGGGACTTACACGATCAAACTAGATGATCTCATCGATAAGAATTCTAAGGGCACGGAATGGTTTAACCTTTCAGAGACAAAGAGTGGGAGGGTCAAAATGACAGCTCAATGGAAGCCTGTTGCTATCAAGGGTGCTCTAGGAGGCACTGGGGGCTACATTACACCGATCGGTGTTATGAGAGTTCATCTGCAGAGCGCGAGAGATCTTAGGAACTTGGAATCCCTGGGAAAATCCGATCCGTATGTCCATGTCTTGTTATCGGGAGTTGAGAAGGCCCGCAGTGTCACTTTTAACAATGATCTAAACCCAAATTGGGACGAGGTTCTATACATTCCAGTCCACTCTCCTCGAGAGAGATTGACGCTTGAGGTTATGGATCAGGAGAGTGTGGGCAAGGATCGTTCGCTTGGCCATCTGGACGTTAACTGCGACGAGTACATTAAGCAGGGGGGAGATGGTCTCTGGCTTGAACATAGTGAGAAGATTAATCGCAGTGAAGGCCTAAGGTTGGATCGTGGAGTTAAGGGAACTCTCAACTTTACCGTTGCCTTCTACCCTTGCCTCAATATCGCTGACCCAGAAAAGGATGAGGCGGAGCGTAAACTCAAGGAGGAGGAAGACAAGAAACACGAGCAGGCCGTTGAGCAAAAGGCAGACAAGAGTGCGATTGATATCGAGAATGAGAAGTCCAAAGCGCAAATTAAGGAGAATACTCTTGCCGAGGCGGCGGCTGGCTCTGACTCAGATGACGACGAAAAGAAGACTCCTAAGATCAGATTAACACCCGAAGAATTGCTTAAATACCGTATTGCCCCTATTATCTACTTTTGTAGGATGATGCTAATTTTGTGGCAGATTCTGGGCTCTTGATTTTCAAGATTATCGAGGGCCAACTTGCGCATAAGGATTGCTATCTTGAAGTTCTTATCGACGATATGTTGTATCCCGCATATTCCAGTGCCAAGATCGGGAGCAAGAATATGAAGTTCGACGAAAGTGCGTATTTGCCTTTTTTTACCATTGTGAACTAGAACTAATTGATAAACGAATAGTTGGCGATGCGTTCGTTAGAGAACTCGAGTTCTCTAGAGTCACTCTCCGTTTGAGGCAACATGGGAAGGACGGAGACGAGGAAGATGAAATTCTTGGAAGATTGGCTGGCAGCACTCTCGAGACTGTAAAACAATGTCTGGTATGTTCTTCTGGGTCTCTTAGGAAGGGGTTTGATCACTAATACAAGGAAAAATAGAACAACCCGACTTTCCTTTCTCTCAAAGACAAAGAGGGCGGGGTCAGCAAGGTCAAGATTAGCTTGAAGTATATTCCGGTCATGATGACTCTCGATCCTAGCGAAAGTATCAACAACATGGGTACCCTCAAAGTGGATATCTTGGATGCCGCAAATCTTCCCTCCGCTGATAGGAATGGCAAGAGTGATCCTTATTGTGTCTTTGCCTTGGACGGTAAACAATTGCACAAGACTGATGTGCAGAAGAAGACGCTACACCCTTCTTGGAACGAGTCTTTTGAGACCAAGATTGTATCGAGGACCGCCGCCAACTTCGTGGTCGACATTTTTGACTGGGATCTCGCGGGCAAAGCAGATTTCTTGAGCAAGGGCCAAATCGATTTGGCACAACTTGAACCCTTCACACCAAAGACTGTTATCGTAAAGCTTACTGGTAAACAAGGTCAGGAGGGCAAATTTGGAGAGTTGAGGCTCAGGCTACACTTCAGACCAGACTACATTACCAGGTCACGCCAAGGATCATCCACCTTCCATGGCACATTCGCCACGCCTGGAAAGATAGTCACTGGGGTTGCAGGAGCCCCGCTCAAGGTTGGTAGTTTTGCTGCCGGTGGCATCACCAAGGGTGCTTCTTTCTTGAAGAAGAACGCATTTGGTCGCAAGGCCAAGGATTCTAACGGCGTCACGGAGGAGATCGATCAGGAAACGCCAACGCCTATTTCAGCTCCCTCAAACGGAGGTGCTGCCAAGGGGAGCAGTGAGGGTGGTGTCGCGGCTTATGATCCCGATGGGAACCAGGTGGCTCTGGGCGGATCGGAAGATAACTTGGATCTAGGACAGAGGGCTCCCGGTAAACGTGCCGGCCTTAGTCCTGCCCCATCTTCGGCAGGAAGTCCGCATAACAGGAACAGAAGCGTCTCAAGCACGCTTTCTGTACCCGGTGGAGCGCCTGGAGGAGCCGATCCCGGGATGGCCACTGTTAGAATTGTTGGTGCCTCAGGATTTCCTACCAATGCCAACGTTCAACTCCGTTTTAAGACCTTGGATAAAGGTAAGGAGCTTCATAAGAGCAAATCTGTCAAGTCTTCTACTGGTGAATTGGCCTGGGATGAGAGTTTCACCTTTAATTGCACGGCCGACCAACAGTTCCAGGTCTATGCGAAGGATAACCACCTCCTGCGTGGCGACGAGGTGTTGGGAGAGGGATTGTTTGTTGTCGATGATACCGGCAATGGAGGCGACACCGTGGTGCCTGTTGGCCAAGGCAAGGTTGTTTTGAGGACTAGTTTCAAGAACTCCGAGACGGCTAGCAATGCGTCGCCGAGACATAAGAGGGGTCTATTGAAAGTGCGCTCGCACGCTTCCTAATGGCTAAGATAAATCCAGGGGCTTATTTCATTTCTCAATTTCAATTTACTTCTAGTTGTTTTTTTTAATTTGTTTTTTTTTTTCTCTCATCTTTTGTTTCTTACCAAGCCGCAATTTTTCTTTCCTGGCGCACGAAATTCGGGGGGTTTTCTCTTTCATCTTTTTTTTTTTGCTATGAGTTTGATGTTTTTTCTCTCATCTCTTCGAGCGGCGGTGGGAAGAAGGTTCGGGGAAGCAGTAGCAGGCGGGGGATCGCTAAGCTAGTATGAGAGTTCTGGGGATTTCGTCCGATAATTTGATATTCCCTTGGTCTTTGCGAGCAATACGGAAGGTCAAATCTTCACCTTTTTGAAGATTTCTCTGTTTGTTAAGGGAGATGGGGGTGAGAAAGGTGTATTTGTAACAAGGCTATGGCGGTATATCTGGCGGAAAGCTTTCTTCACTTTAATTATAAATTGGGATTACCATTGACGTGATATCTGAGTTTGTGATGTAGTAAATTTTGTCCGTGCTACTGATGGGGCTTTAAGATTTTTTCCCGGGAAGTGGAAGATCCTACTGATTTAGGGTGCTTTCTGTCAGACTTATTTGAGATCGATATGTGATGTAATTGAGGTAACAGCAATCAGACTAACTTCGCGCTCGAAGGAAGAACATCAAGACAAACAAGTTTTCTTTGTCGCTTCGTTGACACGATCACACGTCATTCCTGTATTTCTATCCATCCGAACTTTTCACAAATCCAACATAACACGACTCGACTCTAGGTTATCTGCAACCCAACCGAACCCGCCTGCATGTATCTATGCTTTTTTTTTTTTCATGTATTAATTTCGCAACGGAGCGGAAAGGGAAATGCAGGATAAGTTTGCTAGTTATCCGAGTGATGCACAGTGAATCACCACCAGTCATCCAGCCATCAC
>QOVD01001712.1:0-17865 GCA_003521225.1 Tuber microsphaerosporum | reverse complement strand
TGAGTGAAACCCATGACTCGTAATGTGAGTCATGTGCGAAAGTTCATAAATCATATGACCACAATCGTAGTCATGAAAAACATCAACCAATAACATTATAACGATGACATCGCAAGTGCAAGTCATGTGAAACAATTCACAAACCTATGACGCATAACCATGCGTCATGTGAAACCATCTTCCTCGCTTTAGTCCAGTTTGTGACATAGATAAACACTAAGCTCCTTATCCTCAGTGAGCTTTCTGTTTCCTGGACTCCGCTCAGATTTGGTTTGACGCCCTTTCCATCTCCCTCGGAGGCGGCTTACTGGAACATCAAACTCTCTGGCAGTCACAGCAACATTTGGTTTATTGCTCTCTGATAACCTCTTGCATGCTAGCTGAATCCTAGCTTCAACCTCGGCATAATTCTCTGGCGCTGTCATGGTTTTTGGGTAGAGAAACCGGGGGGTCGTGAACTGAGTTGAAGAGAATCTGACGTTGAGCCGAATGTGACGTTAAGCTGTAAGGCACGTCGTAGACGTGCTGTGAAAATGTGAACCGCCTGCGTGTTACACAATTTGAACAGGAACCTTGGCACGGTTAGTCCTTTGTGTGTGCTACCCCCAAGAGACCTGAGGCGGCACGGTTGAGGGTGAGCTGTAAGTGAGGCTCGGCAGTCACGTGTTTCTCACCAGAAGCTTGCATTGTGGTTAGGATATAGTCATTCCGTGCTTACAAGAAACCCCACCTCTAAAGCTCATAAAAAGGCCCCCGCAGCATATTTTATTGTCAGCTCTACCGTTCCTCAATAGAGGAAAAGAAGGGTATCGAGAACTGCTAGAAGTTCAAAAACAAACCGCCTACCAAACCTATCGAAATCTTGTAAAAAGCTTGTAGGAATTACGGTGTGGCCAAATTGCGCTTAACCCTGTTTAGATTATTATCTATTCCAGCGTCGGGAAGCTCTACGAGCACCGGTCGTATATCCACAGAGAATAGGCATACCGAACACATCCCGACAAACCTGACTGCAAAGACTTACCAATTCTAGCAAATTTGAGAGTCCCACCACGTCTAAACAAGCTGAATAATGAGTGGCACCCATCCCTTTGCCGGTCGCTGCGATGAAGAGCTTAGCGGAATACTGCCTCGCTTTAAAACCCGAGTAATCAGCCGCCAGTTAAAGCTGGATACTTTCCTGCTCTCGTTATCCCTGTA
Organism: Tuber microsphaerosporum; assembly: GCA_003521225.1. Lineage (NCBI taxonomy): Eukaryota > Fungi > Ascomycota > Pezizomycetes > Pezizales > Tuberaceae > Tuber > Tuber microsphaerosporum. The sequence goes on along the minus strand of QOVD01001712.1, from coordinate 16,665 downwards.
TAGTAGATAAACCTTTTGATCAGCCTATGCAAGGTTGTAATAATTCAAGTTTCATGAATACTCACCTTCTTATTCTTTTATTTGTTCTTTTGTTGTCCTGTTAACTCTTAGCACTAGTCTCCTCCTTTGCTATGATACTTTTTTCCCTTTGCTTTCGACTCACTCCTGCGTCACCTAATATCACTCGTATTTTCTTTCCAGCTTCCCCCTCTGGTATCTCTTTAGTAACTCTAATTGCTACCACCCGCTTCCTAGCCCAACCTAAAACCTCCACCCATATCAGACACGGGAGTGCTCAATAGAAAACTTCCGAGTGAGTGCCTACTGTTTCCAAGGCCTACGCTAAAGGGAAGATTTTTCGTTGGGATACTGAGAAGCTGGTGAGCCTTATAACAGCCTTTATTTCCAACAACTAGCCAAGAGAACAACGAAATAGTAAAACGGTGACTATGAGAGAAGTTTGATCACTGCGTAGTGCACTTCGAATTATCAACCCCCTTGACAATTCTGGAAACATAATTAGGGGTTGCTAAAGTCCAGTGAATTTTTTTCCTTTTCAGGTTGGAGCAAAGCTCACTGCGCTAGAAAGTACGATATCGGTGACAAAATTCGTGGCCCCCCCCATTTTACACCAAAATGGCTAATTTTAAACACCCCTAACTCATCCAAAAGCAATATTGAATTAATGAAATCAAGCTATGGTGTAGGCAACTGTCTAAACTTTTTAGGTTGAAATTATAAGAATTTTCCCACTATACTATGAGGGCTGAGAGCTTAGGGTTGCGATTGGAGGTGGTTGCAATGTATTATAAGTTACCTTTTGTATGGGAAGCTCATAGAAAATCAGAAGTACCTTTGGTCCACCATTATTTCTAGCATTGCACCATGGGGCATTAACTATCAGAGCTTGTCACATATAAATGATAATATCTAGATGGCTTTAAAGACTCTAAAGAATTTTAACATTTTTTTGCGATGCAACAAAGCTGTGATTTTAAGAGGTGAAACGCCCATTTTTGGTGTAAAATGAAGGGGGACCACGAAGTTTGTCGCCAAGATCATACAATGGGAGGGTAAGCGCTGTCATAGCTTAGTTGCGGAGTAGGTGGAGCCATAGGAGTGCCCTTATGTAAGGGAGAAGGGTTGGGTGCTGAAAGGGTGGGACCAGGTCCGGAAAGAGAACGTAAATTTTAAGAAACATGCGCAGGGTCAATGGGAGGAAGAGCATCGCTTGGCTCTGGCTCGTACGTCCGCAATCAAACTTCCTAGGTGAAACCTCCACGATCAGCCTTTGGCCAGTAGTAGGCTTGTACAAACACGGTGGAATCAGAAAGTACAGGATAGACAGACAGAAGATGCAAGGAAGGAACGAGAGTAGATAAATTATCGTCGCGGTTGTGTCCTTGGAAATTTTTGCGATCGTCCTTCGAGTGGATGCCTTGGAGGGGGACGTGCGAAAAGTGATGTTCTATACCTTTCAGGCAGCCTCACCTCCACAAACCTTATCCTGTCGAAAACTCACCACAAGTAGGGAGCACAAACTACGAGTAGGTTGCACACAAAAAGCAGAAAACACACTTCCATTCCTACAGCATGTTGGGCCTACCCAGCCCAGAGGAGGTCTTTGTGAAACAGAATCCCTCTCCCGCTCATAGAACAGCACTTTCCCCGCATAGATCCCAATCGCTAAACATCCCTCCCCCTACCACAGCGGTCCCCGCCAAAGAGAAACTCCACTCATGAAGAGCTTCACCAGGTGACTGCAACATCCTCCCACCAACCAGGAAACAGTAACGGTGCTTGTATTTACGCGCGGAAGTTCGCCCCCGGCCTAGCTACCTAAAGTACATTCCCACCGACATCATCCTATCCACACCTTTACCTACCAACCCCATCTTCGAAACACATTCCACAACTCACACACACACGATCAAAAATAGCGGAAGTAGTAGTAACAGAACTCAGGAACAGTTGTTTACTAAAGACCTTATTCAAACAACAAAGTAGATCCAACTATTGAACACCGTACCAACTTCTCCATATCCTCCACACGAATTTTTCGAACATCCGCCATTGGCAGGACGCCAGGTCGAACAACGTACGGTGTATGAAATGAGAGAATAAATATAGAAACCACGAGAATACCCACCGGCGTAAAAAAGATGTTAACTGAAAAGAATATAACGAGCGCCAATAGATCATTCAAGGGCATCATGGAATACTAGCATCTTACTAGCCCGTAAAGTTCGAAATCAACCATAGCCTCTCATATGACTGTTTTACTAGCACAACAACGATAGTAATCAATATAAAGCAGTTTCAAAGCGCACCGTGGCTCCCAAACTTCAGGATTCCAACATTCCATACTTGTTCTATTCATACAAGTCGCTACCCGGGAATTCCTGTCTTCTATATCTTCTCCACTATTCGCGGCAACAATCATTCCCTTAACGACAAGGGTAACGCGCTCCGGACAGCACGTATGTTGGAGGTCACACAGAAGAAGCCGGAGGTGAAGCAAATAGTAAAGGGACTGATCAATGAGAGAAAGAGAATGATAGTTGCTATCTTGCTTGCTTGCCTATAGACGCGCCTGAGAAGGCCCTACTTATAGCAATCTATAGTATGAATATACATCAATATGACTCTAGTCATTTCCGCGTTCCTTATGTCCCAAGTAGCCTGGTAGCCGGCCCAACAGATCCATACCACTAATCATATTACAGTAAGACTTCCAACAACGTAGCCGATCCAGACTCCGAGTGATAACCAATGATAAAGCACACTTCTTCCTCCTTCACATGCTGTTTCCTAGGGGCCATCGCTGTCCACCAACCCCTGCTCCCGGGAGAATATTGACTGAAATCGCCTCCAACCACCGCGATCAGACATTCTCGGCGAGTCGTTCCTCACTAAGGTCCTTTGGTTCGGGATTTTACTTACCCTGCGATCCCTCGCTACAGCCGCCCCCCCTCTCGACAACACCCGGGGTGAGACTTCGCTAGTTTTAGGAAGTGGTCGAAGTAGCCTAAGGGCGCCGGACGACATAACGCTTACTAGCGGCGGTTTGGTAAAATGGAGAATACCGAAAATCTCCTAAAAAGGTTTCTTGTCACTGAAACCATACCCTACTGCTACAAGTTGAGGGGCATATTTCGGATCTGTTGTGATGCTCGGGGGTTATCGGGATAAGGATTTGAGGGAAAGTTGTGCTTAAGTACATATTGTTACAACCACTCGGCGAAAAATCCATTGTGAAATGGAATTTCTCTTTGCTAGCGGAATAGATCCCGCTCCCATGTAGACCTCAATTGTACAAGTACAATCCACCGAAACCTCCACCAAAGGAAAAACCCCGCTCCCCGGCTTCTTTTGCTGAATGACTATGCAAGCATTAACGGTGCGGTGGGTAAGTCCATCCAAGGGCCTGTTTCAAGAGCAGATAGAGAAATAGGTAAGTAGTAACTTGTGTGGTGAACAGCCCTAACTATATTATTAAAACAGTAGTATCAATCAATCATGTACAGGAGAAACGAAAGAAGATGTAATTTAAAAGGTACTGTAGAGCAAATGAAAAAGAGCGATAATACATGAAAGGGAGGATCTATACTTGTAATTGGAAGTCGAGACAAAGATTAAGGAAAAACAATAAAAATTGCAAGGGCGAAAATAAAACAGGAAAATACCCCCCACCTCTTTATTCGAACTACCGGCAACAGAAACTCGAAATTCTTCACTCAATGACAGCATTAAATATCCTAGAGGTTTCCGATAATTATACACATGCCCCAGATCCCGAAGACATGACAAATTCAATGCCTGGGGAATTCGCGAACTTAGGAAATGATGGAAGACGGCAGGGGACGGCGGGGGCGGCGGAGGACGGCACGAATGATGTCTCATGATCTATAGGATTGGTTCGGAGGTGCATGATTTCAACTTTGGCTAGTGCTAGAGGTCCAAGCGCTAGGACTATAGTCCCCTACAGTCCGTCCAGTCCTAACCTTCCCGGGCGTAGTCCGTCCTAGCACCCCCAAAAAGACGGGCTATTAGCCGTAGTCCGTCCCGTCCTACCCCGAAGACGGACAGACCGGACGACTGGGAACGCTGGGCTCGCAGTAGATTTACTACTCTTTCATGTCCGTTTGTAGATGCATACCAGAGTGGTATGTAACCATTTTTGTCTGGTGCGTCAGGGTTGACGTCTTCCTCCCCCAAAAGCTGCTTCACCACTAATTCGTGTCCTTTACTCGCAGCCCACGAAAGTGGTGTCCGGCCCTCGTCGTCGGGCTCGTCTGGGTTGACCTCTTGGCGGTCCAGAAATTGCTTGACTGCCGACTCATAACCTTTCATTGCAGCCCAAGAGAGGGGTGTATTACCCCTATTGTCGGGCTTGTCAGGGTTGACATCTCCTCGGTCCAAAAGTTGCTTGACCACCGACTCATGGCCCTTCATTGCAGCCCAGGAGAGGGGTGTGTTTCCCCTATTGTCGGGTTTATTAGGGTTAACGTCCTCTCGTTCCAAAAGTTTCTTCACCACTAACTCGTGTCCTTTACTCGCAGCCCATGAAAGCGGTGTCCTGCCTTCGTTGTCCGACCTGTCGGCGGTGACATTCTCCTGATGCAAAAGGTGCTCAACCGCTAGCGCATGCCCACCAGCTGCAGCCTCCATGAGGGGTGTGATGCCGCGGTTGTTTGGCCTGTCAGGGTTAACGTCTTCCCGATCTAAAAGTTGCTTCACCACTAACTCGTGTCCTTTACTCGCCGCCCACCAAAGCGGTGTCCCATCCTCGTTGTCTGGCTTGTCGGGGTTAACGTCTTCCCGGTCCAAAAGTTGCCTAACCACTGACTCATGACCTTTCATTGCAGCCCAGGAGAGGGGTGTGTTGCCCTCATTTCCGGGTTTGTCGGGGTTGACGTCTCCCCGGTCCAAAAGTTGCTTCGCCGCTAGCCCGCGCCCACCAGCTGCAGCCTTAGATAGGGGTGTAATACCCCAGCAGTCGGGCCTGTCGGGGTTGACACCTTGCTGTTCGGAAAGTCGCTTCACCACTAACTCGTGCCCACCAATCGCAGCCCACGAAAGTGGTGTCCTGCCCTCGTTGTCAGGTTTGTCTGGACTGACACCCCGGTCTAAAAGTTGCTTAACCACTGACTCGTGACCTTTCATTGCGGCCCAGGAGAGAGGTGTATTGCCCTCATTGTCAGGCTTGTCAAAGTCGACGTCTTCTCGGTCCAAAAGTTGCTTCACTACTAACTCGTGTCCTTGACTCGCAGCCCATGAAATTGGTGTCCTGCCCTCGTTGTCTGGCCTGTCGGCGGTGACATTCTCCTGATGCAAAAGGTGTTTCACCACTCGCGCATGTCCACCAGCTGCAGCCTCCATGAGGGGCGTAATGCCACGGTTGTTTGGCTTGTCGGGGTTAACGTCTCCCTGGTCCAAAAGTTGTTTGACCGCCAACTCGTGTCCTTTACTCGCAGCCCACCAAAGTGGCGTCCTGCCTTCGTTATCTGACCTGTCGGCGGTGACATTCTCCTGATGCAAAAGTTGCCTCACCACCCGCTCATGCCCACCAGCTGCAGCCTCGATGAGGGGTGTAATTCCACGGTTGTTTGGCTTATCGGGGTTCAAGTTAACGTCTTCCTGGTCTAAAAGTTGCTTCACTACTAACTCGTGTCCTTTACCCGCAGCCCACCAAAGTGGCGTGCTGCCTTCGTTGTCCGACCTATCGGCGGTGACATTCTCCTGATACAAAAGTTGCTTCACCACTCGCTCATGCCCACCAGCTGCAGCCTCGATGAGGGGTGTGGTGCCACGGTTGTTTGGCTTGTCGGGGTTAACGTCTTCCCGGTCTAAAAGTTGCTTCACCACTGCATCGTGCCCTTCCATTGCAGCCTCAAAGAGGGCTGTATTGCCCTCATTGTTTGGCCTGTCGGGGTTGACGTCTTCCCGATCTAAAAGTTGCTTCACCATTAAGTTGCGCCCATTATTCGCAGCCCACCAAAGTGGCGTGTTGCCGCTGTTGTCTGGCCTGTCGGGGTTGATAGCTTTCTGACTTAGCAATAGCTCCACCGCCTCCCCCTGACCACCCCTCACGGCCCATGTAAGTGGCGTTATACCAGCAGAATCTCCCCGGTTGGCATCACAGCTACCCATTCCTAACAGACCAGCCATAACATCAACAATCCCGAAGAAAGATGCACAGTGTAGTCCACTGAACAGCGAAGGAGCATTAACTTCAGGGGAATCTTCATTCGGATCCAATATTTGCTCAAAAAGTGAGCTGGCGGCTATGTGGTTCTCGTGTTGGTCTAGGAGCTCCATTGCAAACAATATAGCGCGATCTGAAATTTCTCTATTTGCATGGATACCCCAATATCGCGAACAATACCTCAGGAAGGGCATGCTTGAGCCATCAGGTCGGGATTTGGCTTTTTCAGACAAGGCCTTGGCCTGGTGTGAATTCAGATAAGTCAAACAGGTCTCCGCCATCACCAAGTGAGCTTGGGGGAAAAGGTTACAATGAGTGCAGAGGTACTCGCGGAGTGTGTGGTGGATCAACCGAGCGGCCGAGGCATCCTTATCGGCTGTGAACAGTCCTTGGCAACAGGCGAGCAATGTCTCTATCGCAGGAACATTGTCGTCATTGAAATGTGTAGACCCAATCTCTACAGCAAGCGCATGGCACAGTTCATCCACCCGCAGTGCCCTTTCCGAATGGCATATCCACATCAATGTGGTCATGGCAAGTTTTGCTTTCTCCCCTCCTTGAGCTCTTATCCGTTCAAGTGTTGCCTCGTAGGCATCTCCCAACCCATCTCCCATCGCATGGAGCCTGTTTCGCCTCCGATGGATTGTGGTTTCTCTCAGGATTGCTTCTAGTTTAAGTGAAACCATTAGGAATCTAGATTCGCACCGTCAGTATACGACTCATAAAGGTTTACCGGACCCCCACTTCTACATACGTTTCCGAGACCTCCTCGGGAATGCTCTTCATAATGTCATCCTCTAACCCACTATTCATTACCTCTGGAGTTGTGTCTTTCCTCAACCTCGCGCGCAGATATGCGACTATATCGCTGTCCCTAGGCCTTATCGATACACTCATCACTCTCCCACCTAGCTCTCTCCCAACCGCCTCCCGGATGTACGGTCTTCCTGTCATGAACAGCCGTGTATCTGGCGACCTCTGGAGAATTTGGCGCAATGCGTCAAGAACTTCGAGTCGGTGCTTCGGAATACATTCGTCAAGAGCGTCAACACAGATGAAGGTGCGCTGTAAAGATGTGACAGTCGCGAACATTTTCACAATATCGGGAAGTTGCAGCTTTCGACCACCGATCACCTTGTTGTGGCCCCAAAAGCTCTCCCCGATTTCGGCCGGAATCGCTCCTAACCCAGGCAGCAGTTGTTTGAGCAGAGAGCCGAGTATATTTGTCGGAGATTGTGCCTCCTGAGAAGCGAAGTCATAGTAAAAACAAGCCACTGCCATACTTTTCTCCATGGCCCGGTCGCATAAATAGTCTACCACCACGGAACTGCCATCATAGCCTGTCAGCAATAATGACCTTTGTTTGTTCTTCACTGGTGGTCTCTCATACCAGATGTAACTCTTGCCGACCCCCGGGTCGCCATAACAGAACAAGACCATATGATCAGATCCCCCATTCTCATTACCATTATACCAGCTTCTGAACTCTCTCGTTTCCAACAACCAGTCTCCTATACTATCCACCCGCTGCTCGCGAATATCTTGATGTCGCACCTGGGGCTCTAAGGGTGACAACCATGCCCGGATTTTGGGCTCATCATCGGCAGCAATAAGCGCAACAAAATTGTTATAAATGTTCGACACATTGAAGCAACCGGTATTATTTGTGAGGGCTTGGGACATCCTTCGATCTTGAAATACTGAGAAGACAGGTTGCTCAAGTGCTTTGGATCGGTTGACAAAGTTCCAGAAAGTTTAGGAAAAGCGGGGTTCATCGCTCAGCCTTGCAACTAAGTTGCAACCCAATCAATTGATCAGAAATTTGCAAAGCCAAAACCCTTGCGCTCGTGGTTCGGCTCGGGTGCCGCTAGGGACAAGGCTCCGGAGGAACCACTCCACTTCGCCCATAGCTAGCCGAGTTACTCTCTCCTAAAGACAAATGGCGAATACCATATCCCAAGCCCCTACTTGTATGACTTCAAGTGCGGAAGCAATTTAGTTAGTCTGAAATCCATCTAATTGTCACCAATTGTCGCTCTTCTAAAATTTAACATATATTAATCCCAGCGTTATCATCTAACGAAGCCTTAATCGAGACTACAAGGCGAGCGTTATTGAGGGGGTAAGTCTTTATCCATTAGTCCTTCGCGTGCTGCGCCCAAGAGATCTAGTGGAGAAATTAACTATCTAGAAGGTAGCCTTGATTTGCTAGAAACGAGTTACTAGAGTACTAAACTCGGACCTATTCTATACATTCTCCAGGCGTCCGACGGGCTACTCGAGTAACGGATAAAGTGAAGATAATATGATAACCATACTCAACGTGAACTTCCTTTAATGCCAAGCCTCGCTGAAGGGGTCGCCTCGCTGAGGGCACCCCCGGTCTAAGAGAGATTGTGATAATTCAGGCTGCATGGATACCGACCTTTATTTTGTCGCTCTGCCAACTTGGTCGTTAGTGACTAGCTGTACAGTACGGTAGTCTCCTCCTCTGCTAGGGTACTTATTTCTCCCCCTTTGTTTTATTTAGTTCGCTCTTGAAAGTCATCATATATCACTCGCATTTTGCTTCCAGCTTGCTGCTATGATATTCCTTTGGTAACTCTGACTGCTAGCACCTGGCCCGGCTGTCTCCTGGCTCAACCAACTAGATTTTAGGCGTAACTTCAACTGCAGTTCCGGTATCTGTTAAGTGAGACATGAACCCTAACCTTTCCCCCGTTACCGTTGCAAGGAGCCAGAATTAAGAAAAATGACCTGCTCCAAAATCCCCCTAGGCGTGTACAGTCATTCTTCTAAGCATTACCCAATAGGACTCCCGGTTTTTCAGAGAAAGCGAGTGACCCCTACGAGAATTTTCACCCCCAATAATACGAACAGACCTTTCCCAGGAGAAGAGGCGGTGAACCTTTACTTTGGGAAACCCTGTTCAGTCAATGTAATACTTGCCCAGAATTAGGAAACAATTACAGCACAACTTGAATATTTTTCGCAGAATTTAAACCCCCTAGGGGATTCCCACATACTAGGGGTGGGAGTCCGGGTGGTAGGGCTGTCGAACTCGCGGAAGCAATGGATCCTGGACCTAGCACCCCCTTCAATTTTCTACTATACCTCACGCTAACCTCTTAAGCATTTCAGTCATTAGGTCAGTGTTTAAAATGTAGTTTACTAGTCTCTCTCTAATAGCTAGATCAGATTAGTAAGTCTACCTGTACTTTTTCCAGCTAGATCTCATGAACAAGGTTTAGGGCATCCAAAGGATAATAGAATGCCAGGGTAACACGCCACTGCGCTGTACAAGTACCGCACAGGGATCTACCCCTTCTTTTCCGTATCATTATATACTGCACACCACGATTATAGTCACATCACACTTCAAGGAAAGCCGAGTGTTCGAGGCCCTCGTTCGCTATAGCGAGGTTCTAGATGAAACTCGCTATGGCATGAATGGTTGGTGAGAGAGCAGGGTGATAAATTCCCAGAAAATTGCCTCGTGAGAAACAGCTCCATCATAGTGAGGCGCAACTGTATGAGAATTTATCATGGCCCCCTCAACAGGCCTACAATACCCCTACGCTGCTCATTATTTATCCCCATCCCCACGCGAAAATTTTCGCCACAGCCAGAGCAGGAGCATATTAGACTCTGCCTGCTAGCTCTAATTTCCTACAGCTACGGGACCTGACTTCCCCGTGCCTAGGAAGGCCGGGCTGGTTACTAGTCATTTCCTATCACTCGCGGGAAACAGCCTCTCCCTCGCTCAATCGGCTGAAGAATGTGATTTTCAAGGATGCTGATAAGTGTTAGTGAAATCACGCGACATCCTATAGGGTCATCAAATCCTCAGCGAGATATCCTTCAGAATAGTGCTCCCGGTCATGCGGCCCATAATGATTCAATTCCCTGGAATGGAGATTTGGCTTGATACTGTCTACTTTAACCTCGGGTATTTTGGGGCCACCCGATAACGAACAACGCCACTTGTAATGTGCCTTAAACCTGGTTGCCAACCCCATAGCATGATTGGAAGTTGGAAGTTGATGCCCGGAAACTACCCCACTTTAAATAGGCCTATTACTGGTACTTAAAAAGGTAATAGCCTTTTCCTAAGAGTTAAGGCGACCTCTTGCAGGAGCCGAAGAAAAAGGTTAGATTGGTTGCCCAAAGCGGTAGGTTTACCGAGGCTTTCGGGGTTAGTGGGCGGACACCATGCCCGATTGATCACCATTTGTTACTGAAGACCCCCACACCTTATGCACTCGCACTATCCTGTACAAGACGATATCCTCTCGTGGTAGCGGCAGGGTGTCGATAATGAGGCACAAGAATGCGCCCCTGAATGAAAGTTGCTGTGGTAGTCGGAAAAGCACAGAAGGCGAGATATCTAAAAACCATTGTTTAGAAATGACTCGCTACCGCCTACACCGCAGTTGTATTATATCAGTAATAGAGCTTACACTACCAAAGACTTGGTTCCCCTCTATAGTCGCTCTATAGCAGGTGGAGCTTCTTTGATATAAATTCTGTTCCGGCGTCGAGCCTTGATCAATCCTCGGCCACGACCAATACCACGATCATGACCACCGGTAATGGACACATCTCCACGTGGGAACAGGATCATTGCCTCCGTCCGTCACGATGCCTAGGCATTCGGCTCCCGCACAACTCCTACTGTATCTCATCCATCCCTTGTTACAGTTTACCTCCAAACTCCCACTGTTACTAGTACGGTTCATATAATTCATCATCGCTTTGCGTTGATATCCGAGGTATAATATTATCCGCTCCAGCACCACCCAATAATATTTCACATGATGTCTGTCTGTCAGTTACCGCTACTGGAATCACACACCCACAAAAATTCCACCGCATCTCGGTTTCTCTCTCTTAATCTCTTTCCTTCCCAAAACATTCATCAAGCAGCCGCCAAGAAATCCCCTGGTTTCAATACGCCTAGCTTCCTATACTGCTGAAGAATTCCGAGAGATCTCCACTATCCCCAAAGAACGCAGGGGTACTTTTGAAACCCTAGATAGCTAGATTGCCATAATTGTTGAGGGAAAAAAATTCTGGGGTAGAATTCCAGGCGCGAGATCCCATGATTCCGGCCCTCGATTCCCGCTGCAGTTTGCAAGTTTGGATGGGTGAAATAATGATACCAACGCCTCCAACAACTTGGCTGCAGGGGAAATAGCACAGCAGTGGACGTGGAAACACCTGGGAGGGACAATCGGAGATGCCCTATCCTGGGATTATATATCTACCTCACTCAAGTCCAAGGTTTGTTTTCACGGGGTGCAGGTTCGGGTAGCGGATATTCAATTCTTCTTGTTTTTACAGCTTCATCCAAATATCTTCCAGCTCCAGGCACTCTGACCGACTCAGGCTAGCCGTCATGTTCAACTCGCGACAGCAAACGCTCCTAGGGGCTGAGGTCGCTTTGATCATCATCACTGCGATTGTGCTAACGGTTCGGATATATTCGAGAGTATGGCTAAATAGGTCGCTCGGATTGGATGACATTCTCATGGTCATTGCTACGGTAAATCTCCCCAACTCGTGAACAATATTTCGCAGAATTCGCGCGACTAACATATACTACTTAGGCATTCGCCATTGCCCTAACCGTGGTCACTACAGTGCATTTAAACTATGGATGGGGGGTCTCCATATACTCGCCTGAGCAGAACCCGGCGTGGTTTGGGCCATCCAGAAAGGTGCGTATATATCCGTTCCCCAGATTCATCCCCACCTTCTGACAGCCAATAGTTAGCTTGGTCCTGCCAGCTATTCTTCGTGATATGTGCGACTCTGTCAAAGATCTCCATCTTGATATTCTACTTACGCATCTTTGAGGCGACCAACAAGAAATTCAGAAGCCTTATATATCTCGGAATCTTTCTTGTGACCTCCATCGGAGTTGCGTTCGCATTTACCGTGATTTTCCAGTGCAGGTGTGTTCTCCCTCGAGAAATTTTCCCGTGACAATAACTTAATAGGATCAGGCCAGTGCCAGGATTTTGGGACCCCACACTTGGGGGAAAGTGCCTGCCAACCAGGACTCCCTATCTGGTAAACGGGGCATTGAATACTTTTACAGATTTTTATGTCTTTCTCCTTCCGATTAAAAGTGTATGGAATCTCCAACTACCCCGACGACAGAAAACCGGACTATTAGTCGTATTTGCCGGGGGCTTGGTGTTTGTTCCCTCCCCACCTTCCTCCATCGCAGTCTCCTACTGATAGCATTCTCTAGTGTTTGCATCGCCGGCGCCGTGAGAATAGCATACCTCGCAGCAGTTTTCAACCCCTCCTCCGATTACACCTGGGTCGGCATGGATTTGTGGATAATCACGGCGGCCGAACTAGACCTTGGTATCATCTGTGCATCTGTCCCCGCTCTGAAAGCCTTCTTCGCCCGATTCTTCCCAAGACTTCTGCATAGGCCTACTATCAGCAAGTCCGTTCAGAGCACTTCTAGCCATAGTTATCCGAATTCAAGGAGCTTAGGATCAGCCAAGGAGAGGAAGAGAACAGAGAGCGAGGAATTCATAATCACAATCGGGATGGGGAGTATCGGGCCGGAAATGGTGAAGAACAGACAGGGGGAGCAGGCACAGGAAGGTAACATGGCATGACGCGGGTGTATGGATTACACTATACTCGATTTCTTGAAATTCATATTAGATATAACATTGTATGATATTATGCTCTATGCAGATGCTGGTTGTAGTGAATAATACAATACACCTTTGATAGGAAGACATTGCCCTGTTTCGTTCAAACAACCGTGCAGTGCGACTCTGTGATACCCTAATATGGAGCTTGGGGGGCGTAATATTGCCTGAAGTCTCACTCATAGGACCCCACGATAGGCCAGCAAACCTTGACGAGCTGCTGTACTGTAGCGGTAGCGATAGCATCGGCGCCATTAGCCGTAGCATTCCTAGCGCCGTAACATGACCGAAAATCCAGGCGTCTGTGCAATATCCCCGCCCGCACCTCCTATCATAAACCCCTCCCCCGGAAAACAGGAACCCCCCGAAGGGAAAAAGGAAAAAGCTCCCATAATTTTAGTAGTTATACCGACATCCTAGCAACCCGCCCCATCTCACTCCCCCACATCCCCATGAACCGAACAGAGAAAAAAATGAAGCATCGAAACCCGCACACCCCGTTGATCTACAACTCAACGCAATGCGCTTCACACCCAGCCAGTCAGTCAAGAATGCCTAAAAAAGGGGGTTGAAAAAGAAAGCAATGCCAAATCCAATACAATCCGGTCATACAAAAAAAGACACAAACATTTTTTCGTCATGCTGAGACTAAAGAATAGTCGATCAGGGGATTGACAGATTTGCTATAATCATTTCGGGATCGTGGCGGGGGAGGGGGGCTATGATGACGCAGGTATGGTATGGGGGGCAGCTTACTGTTTCGTGTCTTCGGGGAGGTGATTAAGGGAAGGTAGGTTCAGGATAGGGTTATCATTCATTGATGGGGATGGTGGACGTGGTTGGCGGCGGTGGTGGTGGGAGAAAAGTCTGCATTTGGATGGATGGATGAGATCCAAAAAATAGGATAGGCTAAGGGTTAGGGTTTGTATATAGCTTGGCAGAGTTAACTCATGTGAGACGCACGCTCCGCGCCCCGTTTTTTCCTGCCCAAAGACTTTTCAACACCACGTCGCTTTGTGCACGATCCCTTTTCACACCATCCCCTGTTCCTCGCTTAGGCCTCGCGTCCCCAAGCAACGACACCATGGCCCAGCCTGGTAATTCCTCCCTTTTCCGCCCCGAGGGGCCCCCTTCCACCCCTTCCGGCTCCAGGCCGGTCTCAGTGACAGGTTTCTCTCTGTCTCCAGTATGATCAACTCTGCGAGGAGCACTACCTCCCTCTCCGACACCCAGCTCCCCCCACTCTCCGTCGCCGCCTTGGAAGATTTGACCGAAGGCGAAGCCACTATCATTCCTCTCCTCTGCTCGCTCGTTCAGGCGATCGACTCCTTTGGAAACGGCCTACACCTCTTAACAAGCCATGTGGCCTCCCTATCCCAGAAACTCGACTCGCTCCCCCCCTCGGCAGCTCTCACCTCTGACCTGTCACAAATCAGTTCCGCTCTACGTGACCTGTCACAAAAAGTCTCGTCGCACCCTCCTCCCCCCCCTCCCGCGGCACAAGTTCGCCCTGTCCCGGCTCCCGCACTTCCACACCCCCCCCGAGCGACACCCCCTGCCTCCTCGTCCTCCGCTCCTAAGCAGGCTTCTACTGCTCGTCCCCCTAACGCCCCTACAGTCACATACGCCAATGTGGTGGGAGGCACAAGTGAATTTGACAAGGCTGCCGAAGAAAACAGGAACCGCAAGTCAAAAAAGGCGAACCAGTCTCGTCCCAAGGGCACCTCGGCCAACAAAGTCGCGGATGCGATCACGGTGTCTCTCCCTGAGAAGATAACCGTCCTCCCCAAGGCCCTTCGTCGTTTCTACCCCCCCCGCTGCGTGCCAGAGACCTACCCGAACCAAGACCATATTCGATCCAGCTGGCCCGACACGGCTGCCGAGGTCCTCAAAACCGTCAACTGCTCCCTCCTGAAAGGCTTCAAAGCCATGGTCAACAAAAGGGGCACCGTTTCACTGGAAGTCCTCGACTTAGCCATGGAGGCCGCCGCCTACTCACCATACTTCGAGGCTCTCACCTTGCGCCTCAACCAATCCTACCCCGTCGGGCATAACCCCTGGAGGACGTTCAGGCTTGCCCCCACTGACATGCAGTTTGCCATTCACGGCATTCCCCTCGCCGCTGTTCCAGAATCCGACCAGGCCCTTTTCCCCAGGCTAAGAGAGTCCATTGAGAACTCCAAATGTTTATCCATCTCCTCTGCTCGCTTTCTCAACCCCGATCCGGTGAGCAAGTCCAACAACAAAACCGCATGTTCGGTGGTGGTCACCGTCTCCTGAGGTAGCCGATAGGCTAACCTCCCCTCCACTTGTCTGGCTCTACGGCGGTAACCGCAAGGTCGAAAGGGCTTTCTCCTCTTCCCCCACCAACCAGTGTTCCAAGTGCTGGAAGTTTGGTCACGTCTGGCAGAGATGCCAGTCACCTCACCCGGTTTGTCCCCTTTGCTCCCTCCATCATACGAAGAACCAACATCGCTGCACTAACCCCACCTGCCCCAAGGAAGGCCACCTCCGAGCAGTGCTGAACTGCTGTGTCGCCTCCCCAGCCAGATGTCCCAACTGTGGGGAAAACCACTCCGCTGCCTACCGGGACTGCACTGCAAGACCAGTACCCCCTCCAGCTGCCCCCTCACGCGACCCACAGGACGACGATCCAGTCGATGAGGCCCCAGACTCCATGGACCTGGCAGAGGACCCCAACGCCTCCCAAGTCCGCATGGCCCCCCCTTCCGCACCCGTGACTCATGTCCCAGGGACCCCCACTGGCCCTCCGGCGACTGGGCTTGGCCCTGCTATTGACCTCACCACCCCCAGGGCGACCAGGCCCCAACCTCCTATGCCCAGTTCGAGGGGCAGTTCCAGACAAGGCCGCGCCCCCCCCGAGGACGAGCCAAGTCCCTCAGTCTCAGCACGTGACAGGTCAGCCTCGCGCTGGTAAAATGTCGCACAACTCTCAAAACAGACAGGCGGGCTCTGCCCCCATCAGTCCCATTCAAAAATCCTCTTCGTTAACCCTCGTTCAACACAACTGCCTCGGGAGCTGGGATGTGTTTCTTTCCTTATTTAATTCTTTTGCGTCTGCTAGATCTCCGCCCCTTATTGTTGCTCTTCAGGATCCTCCTGTTTGGAGAGGCCGCCTTCCTTCTTTTGCTGGGTTTAAGTCCTTCTGCCCCCCCAAAGGGAAACCCAAGGTTGCCTTTTTCGTGGCCATGAGTTTTCTCTCAGACACCATCGTTCTCCCCAAGTTCTCTGATAGGTCCGACGTCATTGCTCTTTCCATATTCGGTGAAAGGCTTTTTGATGCCCCGGTTAACAGGATTGACATCATTAACATATACAACTTGTGGGCTAACTCTTCCCTAACCAGAACAGTGCCACCAGTGGTGGCCCTCCCGCACTCCTCATACCCTACCCTGGTGGTAGGGGACTTTAACATTGATAACCCTGGGTCTGACCCACTTAGAACCTTCAGCTCGGATGAACTGTCCACTTCCCTACCCTACTTTGAAAGGGCCTCCGACCTGGGCTATTCTCTTCTCAATACACCCGGCGTATACACCCGCTACCCTTTTGATTCAGTAGGCCGGCCCTCGGTGCTTGACCTGGCTTTTGCCTCGGCCAGCCTCGCCCCGTTGTTTATTTCCTGGCTTACTCCACTCCCCTCTACTGGTTCCGACCACGTTCCGGTTTCAATTACCTTCGCCCACCTGATTACCAGCCCACCGCCCCCAACCCCCTGCTGGAACAAGACGGACTGGCCCGCCCTTGAGCCTCTCC